>WNLI01194740.1:0-13213 GCA_025802215.1 Wirenia argentea | reverse complement strand
GTCATATGTTCAGTGGTTTCGGAGAAGAAGATTTTTTTAGAATTGTTAACGGACGGACGGACGGAAGGACGGACGGACGGACGGAAGGACGACGGACAAAATCGGATTGGAATAGCTTACCGGAGCATTCGCTCAGGTAAGCTAAAAAGCAATCTCGTCGTATAGTCTGCTGGTTCAAGCCAACACGTCCCAAAACCATATTAATATAGGGTCGACATAATCACACCAGGTCAGAACAATGTAGGCCCTAGAGGTAAAAAAAAATACACTATTGGGAATACTGTAGGTACGCATAAAAAAACTCAATTCGAATCAAATTGAATGCAATATAGCGATAGGCGAATGTATACATGCAAAAAGTAGCACAATAAATCAACATTCAAATATAAATCATGATTTTACACAATATTGAAAAAACAAGAGGACCGCTCATTCATCTCGATTAGCATGTGACATGAAATGTCTCGTTTCAAGCAAAACTGATTAGATGTAGGCTAGTTATATACTCTATAATATAGAGTCTATATAACCACGAGTCCCGCTTCAGAAATAGTGTTGCACACTTCGACATTCTCCTTTTCGGCAACCCCTCGTTTTGCACTTCTGCTTTTTCGTACGCGTTTCGCCCGCCATCTTGAAGACTTTGCACAGGCAGTGGTTTTGTAATGTTTGTGGTACGGGACATCCGGGTGTTTGCGCATGTGCCAGTTGAGGGCATTCCTCTGTCGGCATCTGTAGTCACAGTATTCACATCTTAGAGGTTTCTCGTCGCTGTGAATCAGCATGTGAACCTTGAGATGGCGAACCCCAGAAAACTGTTTGCTGCATCCGGACCAACAGCAAGAAAATGGTTTTATTTTCATGTGTTTCACACGCACGTGTTCCTGGAGATGCGTCGTTTTTCGGAAGCGTTTCTTACAACCTGGGTGGTCGCATGGATATTCGATTTTGTTTGAATGTTGTAATCGAACGTGGCGTTTTAGTTCGACGTCATTACGACAGATTTTTGTGCAGCTGTTTTCGGTGCACGTGACAGGTTTGTGATTGGCATTACCGTGGGTGGTGAGATGATAACGGTATGTCGATGGAGAATACAGGATCTTATCACATTTATCACAAACAAAGTATTGAGTGTTTTCGCCGTGAATGAGCTTCCTGTGTTCCAAAAGCGAAGTTTGATGAGCGAATGGATGGCCGCATTTGTCACACGTGATTTTAGTAGGAGGACTCCACTTGTTGGCGAGAATCTTCGCTTTGTTTGTCTCCCGAGAAAACATCTCCGTGCACTGCTGACAGTGGACTCGGTCGTTTCCGTCAACATGTTCCTCCGATCCGAGCGCCACAACTGGCTGGAACTGCACGCCACACGTTGAACACGTTGGATCTGGAGACGCCAGATCGTCCGTAACCGACAAATCCTCTACTTTCACATCGTATGATATTCTCTTCGATGTAGGTTCGGTACCGATTGGTTTGGTCGATGACTTGTTTGTTTCTGAGATATTTAGTCGGGGTGAATGATCATGAGTCGCCATATGAACGTATTTGTCCGATGTTGACACAATTTTATTACAAACCTTGCACATAAATAATTCGTGAAGGAAATCTGCCTGTGTAGTTTCTCTTCGTTCCTTGTTTGCGGCAGAATTGATCTCCCTTTCTGATAGATCCTTAGGGCGACCGCGATTTCGTTTAGTTGGAGCTCGTGCTTTGCGTACTTCAGGCTTTTGGGGGTTGAGTTTAAAAGAGCAGCAGTAGAAGTTGGAGTCTGACCGAACAAGATCAGTTTTCAGCGATCGAACCCTCATTTCTTCTTGATGTTTATCGGTTTGTGTCTGAGCCATGCACGCTGGTACAAATGCACTTGTGTTGGAGTCGTTTTTCTCTGTGTCATTGTCATTTGCATTGGGTTGTTTGTCTTCGGTGTTCGGAGCTTGTACTACAGGAGGCGTGACCACAAACTGTTGAAGCGATGCAATATGAGATTCAGTTGTTCCAGGTTCAGTTTTCACTTTGAGTAATTCTGGGCTCAGCATGCTCGGTATGATCGTAGGTGTCGACGACGTCATGCTTTTGGTTTCACTTTCGTTGTCCTTTACTGGGATCGCTTCCTGGGGAAGGATTTGCATAGGGATAAGGTTCATGAGACCTTGATTAGTCGGGATAGTCATAAAACACTGCTGAGGCAGAATGGCGCCTTGATATTGACCGATATTCTGAGGTGTTGACAGCATGAGTGTTATAGTTCCACACTGGGATGATATCTGAGGAATCGCGTTGGCCAGCTGAGGAATTTGAGACAGGGCGATTGGTTGGAACTGTTGAGTTACGCCTACATTTGGCGGCGAAGTAAGACCTACGTTCTGCGGCGATGTAATTGGCACACCTATGTTCTGTGGCGAAGTGAGACCTACGTTTTGTGGTGGAGTAAGACCTACGTTCTGTGGCGAAGTAAGACCTATGGTTTGTGGCGAGGTGAGACTTACGTTTTGTCCTGGAGTAAGACCTACGTTTTGTAGCGGAGTAAAACCTACGTTCTGTGGCAGAGTAAGACCTACGTTTTGTGGCGGAGTCATCAACTGGCTTTGCAACGGTGTTGGCGGTGTGTGGTTGGCAGTTTTAATAGTTTCCAGCTTTATGAGCTTCGCTTGCGTTCCTCCATCTCCAATGGGTACTTGTATCCTCATCTCGGGCGTCGATACAGGAACAGTAATTGGATTTGGAGTTAGCTCCTGTTTGACAACTCGGATTTCTGGTGCTTTTACTGGCGCTTGGACGGAACTTACGGAAGTCGAACTTTGTAGAACAGGCGATTGGGTAGTGATAGGTAAAGTGCGTGTGGTAACCGGAACAATTACTGGCGTCCCGCCTTCAGCTTCTGCAAGCCGATTTTTTATTGTGTGCTTTCTTCCTCCACGTCGACATCCTGGCAATTTAAAAGTACCCGTATACACACCAGGAAACAGCGAGTTTTCGTTGACCAATCGCAACCCTTCGTGATCCTGGGCACCTTTCTTGTTTCGGTTTGGAGGACGTACCCGTTTAGGTTTCGCGGCTTCGCGTTTTCTATCCACGGCGTTTCGCAGAAAGTTTTTCACCTCTGCGTGACTCGGAGTAGCGGTTCTCGCGACGACGTCAGTTTGGACAGGCGGGATCACTGGGATGTCGTCAATGGGCGGTTGAGCCGTGAACCCCCACGAAAGCTCGGGGAGGACAGTTTCCGGCTTCACGGGATCCCAAGATGGCGTCAATGGCTCGTTGGTTCCACTCAGGTCCATACACAGGTCGCCGCTCATCGGGGACACTGCAAACAAACAGTCGTGTATTTACACATTTGAAAAATTTGTTCTCGATAATATAGACTATCTAAAACACTTCCGGGTCAGCCGTTTTTTACCCACGACGTTTACTTCAAAGGAGCCCATTATCCAGTAGTGGCAAACGTTATCTAATGTTTCATATCAGCGATCGCAAATGGGGTATAAGCCCCATACGTGTATTAATTGCAGTCATTATGAAGGAGTGTCATGGCCTTCACGGTTTGTACATGGCGCCAGTCATGCAAAGTTACATTCGTGGTGTACTGAACGTGTAGCTGGACCAAAAGGTGGTGGTAGCGTGCATCGCACAGATACGTAGGTGTTGGCGATGTGGTGGGTCGGTAGCCTCGGCAGGATTGAGGAATAACTTATAAATTGTACTGTATATGCCTACCATTAAGGTGTGTTGGCAAAGAAAAAGTAGACAGTCGGGCGTACGTATGCGATTTGTAATATTAGGGTCGTGTGTTCGAACCAATGGATTTAGCAAATTACCGATATCTTCTTAGAGTTGGATGAACCGGGGCTAAGGTTATGCTTCTCAGTCCTCTCTCACTGGCACACGGATATAATATGCTGGTTTCAGTGGTTTGAGAATTGTACCCATAACCTGTCGGATTGACGCGACCGTGATTCGAACCCACGACCCTCTGCCTACAAAGTAGACGAGTTCTCGACTGAGCTATCAACCCATGCAGACTTTGCAATGGAAACCTATTCGGGGGCACCGGTGTAGCCTGTCTGTCGGTCGAGTAAGTATAGTAGCCCAATAATTACTACTAACCGCTTCCTTCAGAAGGCAGCCCAAACGCGTCATGCTGATCCAGTCCCTTCTTCACGCTTAGATCCAACACTTCGTCGTCTTGTGACGTCAGAGAACCATTCTGTGGCATCATCACCTCGCGCCGTGACATCATCGGTGCAGTTGGTGACGTCATTCCAGAATCATGCGACATCATGACGTCATTGGTGATGTCATACCGCGATGACGACATTGTGTGCTCCTTCGCCGCGCGTTTGACTTGGAGGATTTCGCAAACGCGGTTTAGTTTTTGACCCGGTGCTGATTTTTGGCGAGCGATTTTCGATTGCATTGGGAACGGTGATCGACGTAAGAGAGATAACTCCGTGTCGTCGGTATTGGTTTCTTCGGATCTCGGTGATGTGGTCTCCCTGTAAATGAAAAATTGTGTAATATTTAAGCATTTCCATCCGGCATGTTTTAATTAAAAATTATTATTTTTATCCAACACACATTCAAGCCTTTTTTAGAGGCTACTTGTTTCGTATAGCGTCATCTTGCACTATAGGCCTACATACCATGTTATACGAAATATCTATGTATGCATCATTGTATACGCGTCAGCCGCCATGTTATACGCGTCATTTTGTATGTCATTTATATGCGTCATTTTGTATGCGTCATTTTGTATGTATCATTTTGTATGCGTCATTTTGTATGCGTCATATCATATGCGTTATACATATTATATGTGTCATGTTATGATATATTCTTCAAGTTATATGTGTTGTGTTATATGCGTCATATTGTATGACTCACATCATATCGCACGTCATAGTATACGTCATCTCAAATGCCCCACGTGACGCCACATGACTCGTGTAATATGCGTTCATTGCGTTGTATGTACAGGCTACGTTGTGATAATACATGTGGGTGTGGTGTCACATGCGTGTATAATGTATGTGATATATGTGTCATATGCGCCATACGGCATGTGCTATATGCGTCACATCATATGCGTTATACGATATGTGCCACGTGCCATTCGTTATGTCATATATGCGTCATGTCATAATCGCCATGTTGTATGCGCCATGTCATGCATCACGTAGTATGCATATCCGTCATGTCATATGCGGATTGCAATATGCGGCATGTTAATGTGGCGTATAATATGCGTCATGGAATATGCGTCATGTAATAGGTGCTATCGCATCTATGCGTGTACTATGCGTCATCATATATGAGCCATGTAATACGGCGGTATACGTCATTAATGTATAATTATGTCATGTAATATGCGACAATTATGTTAATTGTGTAAAATGCATCATATATATGTCATGAAAATGGCCGAGCAACAATTTTTTTAAAAATTTTCTTAAGCGAAATTTACAAATTTTACGGCTAAACCTGTTATTCTAGAAAGCGCGAGGATAATTCCGCAGCAGTTGTCGAAGGCACACCATGGGAGTGGATATCAATGTCTGGCGATCGAGAATCGGCGGCTTTCAACCGTGTCTTGGCCGATCCAACCCTGGCCACTACAACAACACAACGGCAACATGGGTGAAAAGTCTCGCCGGAGGGTATGTACTCGCCCTGGCAACATTCTTCTACGCACTACTGGTAATATCAGGGTGCATAGAGAGTAACCCTGGACCCCCTATTCACCGCACGACGAAACATCAGCGAGCTTTCAGCGAGCGCGACTTGGTTACGTCTGCGTTCGCGTCTCTCAATGGCAACACAGTTGGTTTAGAGGTGCCTACAGCTGTCCCCGTCGTTCTGTCACAGAATCGTGGTGTCCTCTGTGACATGAACCCCTCCATTACCTTGTCACCACAAACCGGACCGCCAACAACACGCAATAGTGACAAAAATGAAACGTCGGATGACATGGTGGTAACAAAAAATCCCAGCTGCTCTCTTGCCACTCACCATACTATCATCAATATGGACACACACGCAGAAACCGATACGCCCTCTTGTAGGCACATTGAAGATGGTTTCGACACATCTTTCAATAGCAGTTTCGATATGTCCTACATACAGGCTGGCGAAAATTGCGACCTACCATCGGGTAGGACAAACACTCAAGCGCAAGAGTACAGTAAACTAGTTCAGCTACTTGAAGCACAAAACAACAAATTCGTTGTGCTAGATAGCATTAACGAATCTCTCAACGATATCAAGCAATTCCAACAACGCACCCAACAAGAAGTTACGGCATGTACTGAAAACATCAATATATTGAAGAAACAAATAGTGGCGCATACGTTCGGTATACGCGAACTCGAAAAGGAAGTGGATGCTACAAAAGCCAGTGAGTCTAGGGTGTCGGAACTAGAGCGCCAAGTACGTGACCTCATATCAAGCGTCAAACAGAATACACGAGTCATGTCAGAACAGGCATGTACGGAATCAACGGCAGCGGTTGGTGACAAATTTGTCAAAAATATGACCAACAAGACCGATGACTTGGAGCAGCGCGGAAGAAAAGAAAATATCCGTGTATTTAACTTACACGAGGAGTGGGACGAAAATCGGCGTACTCTCGAAAGGAAGATCGTTGATATGTATGCCTACATGGGGATACATATCTACCACGATGACATCTCTGCAGCTCATCGATGCGGGAAACAAAATGGACAAAAAGATCGTCATGTAGTCGTGAGATTTTTTAATCGCAAATTGGTATACTCCGGTACATCAAACAGTTTTCGGCTACGTTACTGCGGCGACCCATATTTCCGGCGTGTTTTCGTACAAGAAGATCTGACCTCGATCCGAGCTGACCTGCATGGATTATGCAGGACATCGGATAAGCTAGATCACTGCGAGATCCACAATGGGGCGATCTTCTGCACACTGAAGGACGGCTACACCGTCCGGGTGGCGACTCCAGAGGATCTAACGGAGATTGACATAGACCCGAGTGTATTTCGATCTAAACGAAGGAGTGACAACCGTCAATGTACTAATGGACCGAATTCGACTGTCCCTAAAGAAAACGGTGAAACTGTTCACCATGCCAGAGAACAGCGCTCTGTTTGTTCGCACCAAGAATCCCATTTTGTGGATAAGCCTACTAAGCATACAGATTCAACACCACATGAACCAAAGGCTTTCAAATCAACACGCGTTGATTCAAAAATGAAGAATGTCAACCATAATGGACTTTGTGATTCTCTATCTGTTCCAGTGTCGTTTGTTCGTAATAATTCGCAGATAGTCGATACCGTTATTTCACGAACAGTTCCCAATGACAACACTGACATGCCTAAGAGTAGAAGGAACGAATCTTTGTGCCCAACGAATACGTGTGTCGGAACTCCGTCTAAATGTTCGGCGATCATTCATCAGAGCGACCAAAGTCAGCATGTTGACCCAACTCCTTCCACCTACGTTAGGAATAAACCACAGGCTGTGGATAACCACAACCCACGTCCACGTGGCGTGTATCAGAATGGAAATGATGACATTACCTTGGCCGATGAAAAGCGGGCGGCAATTGCCCTAGTACAAATGGGACAAAATAATCAGTGGAACCGTTCGAATAGCACGAGACTCGATTATAAAAATTCAAGGCAAGACACCAGTTATACAAGTAGGCCTAATCGTGGCTATAGACGGGGTGTACGTGTGGACGATTCACGGCGTTGATGTTTTGGGGTGCGACACTGTCAGCCATATACTCGTATTGACAGTAATCGTCCCATTGAGCGATATGTAGATACAATTTATGATAATCATTCCGCAACATTATGTACATCAAATTATTTATACTCTGCTAGGAATGAAAGTCAAGCATTGTTTGATGCACCGAAATCAAATGATAAATTCATTGAAAGGTGTGCGAACACAAATACTGATAATGATGTATATAATAATGAACAAAATAATATCACTGACAAGCTATTTAACAATATAGATGCAAACAAATTAGTTTGCAAACCACATATTAACGTAGAATTAAATCACACAAATAAGTTGCACATTTGTTTTTGGAATATCCATGGTTTAGGAGATCTTCATCATAACAACGAATTTTGCAAATTAATAAGTAAATATAATATCATTTTTTTGTGTGAAACCATGTTAAAATTGTCGCGAAATAAAGTAGTTAAAAACACAACACCTGCGGGTTATCAACAATACAGAAACGATTTTGTCACTCGGGGCAGTGGTGGATTACTTGTTTGGTATAAGAATGATATTGCAAAAGGAATTTCTGTTTTAAAATGTGATTATGATTTTTTCATTACTTTACAATTGAATAACGCGTTCTTTGGTTTGTCTAACACAATCTTTATTATATTTGTTTACATACCTCATTTAGATTCAAATTTTTATAAGTTTCATAAAGACATTGATTGTTACGCAATTCTTGAACAATATGTCGCCACACTTATCGTTAAAGGCACAGTTGTAATATGTGGCGACTTTAACGGACGTACTGCATCAAATAATGCCATTACAATAATTGATGATATCTCACCTGTTTTTGACTCACGTATTTCACAAGAACACACTAGTTCATTACAGCGCAATGAAAGAATTTCGGAAGACATTATATCCAATGCGTTTGGGAAGAAACTTATAACTTTTTGTAACCAAATTCAATTTTTTATACTTAACGGGTGTCTGCACAAAAAAGGAGTTTACGATGGCACATTTACATTCTATAATACTAACGGTCAAAGTGCCATTGATTATGTTTTAGTAAACAATGAATCTATTAACGTTATTAACAAATTGACTATATATGATATAGAAGAATATTCTGATCACTGTCGTATGGAATTCACACTCGAAACTACACATATAAGTAAAAATAACTACCAAAAACCCAAATTTACAAAGAAAATGGTATGGGACAAAGTAACATGTAAAAAATACAAGGGTGTTACATCAACAATATCGCTAACTGGCGAAAATAAATTGGAAAACATAAGATCTTTTAGTGAACAATTACACCAAGCTGCCGTGAATTGTTGTCTTTTTGGCATCACATGAATTTTGAGATGGTCCCTTACTCACACAACATCATTAGCTATAATCCCAATGTGGCATATATTTAGTGCGGGACCGGGATTCGCGCCCTCGGCTCAGCCGAAGTTAAGGGGAAATTCCAGCGAATATTCGCTTCGGCCGAAGTGTCTGGGTCGAAGATTCGGTCGAGGTTTCGGCCGCGGATGAAGATTCGATCGATGTTTCGACCGCGGATGAAGATTCGGTCGAGGTTTTGTACGAAGTTTCGGCCGGGAACAAAGAATCACCATTAGAGTGTACACGGGAACTCGGGAAGTGGTATCCCTGTATACAGCCCAGATTAGTGCTATTGTTTAGGCCGGAGACCCCTAACTCTCAACTCAATACCGCAGTCCTCCTAAGTTCCTAACTGCGTATGATTTAACGAAAACAATAAAAGGATAATATCGATATGATCTCGTACGCGTTTGCCGTCCAATTACATATACCAGGAAATCGCCAATAACCCAACATGGTATCATTAGCCATTATACCAATATGGCGTCATATATCATGCCGTCATGACTAAACGTACATGCTAATCCATCACATAAATATCGCATGCCGTCATAAGCTACATCCCAATTACGACATGACTTATTGGTACACACGCAGGCAACTACCAATATAGCTCCACTAGGCATCATGAATACCGATGTAACAGCGATGTTACGGCGTCACGCCTCACCGCAGCATCACACCTCATCACACAACTACAACAGATAACAATCCATCACAGGACAAAAGTGACCTATGAAAGGTGACCTATATCGTCCTGGCTCACCTCTACCAGCACTTATAACGTTGCTATACTTGTTAAACTAAACCGGTATGTTCGGCGACATACTGGAAAAGTCCCAGTCAGTCCCAGTTCGAGCCACACCTAATCCACTTTATCCCAGTATGTTCCGGAAGATACTGGTTCAATTTTCAACCACCTCCAGGAGCAGGTCCAAAGTAAACCACTTCACTTTGCTCCGACACGCTTCGCTTTATTTCGCTGGTATAGCAAGGTAACATCGAGCGAAGCGAATCAATTCGGATCACTTTCATCGTGTTATTGGGGGGTTTCGACGGGTTACGTCCCATGTAGCACAAGGTCACGAGAGGTTATGACCGCCGATCGATAGATCTGCCCCACTTTCCCCCAGTTTAGAGCGGCATGTGTAGTAACGGTGCAATTTTTGAACTGGTTTGAAACTGACACGAATAACTTCGCTTCACTTCGGTTCGCATGTATAGCAATGACTACAGTCCCCTGTCCTTCTAGCCATCGATTCCTCATTTACCTACCAATTTATCTTCGCTCCATGGCAGCAAATTAGGTCTGTGATCTCTAGGGATTCATGGGCATGGGTGGATTAGGAGAGGCTTTACATTATTTATTATATGTACAGAGTGGTTTGTGTGGATGCCATTGTTCCCCGTGGGACCCCGCCCTGTATTGGCACTTACTCCCTGAACCTAACCAAGCCTATAGCATTGTATGATGTGTATCATTGTATGATGTAGCATTGTATGATGTGTATCGAATGTTTCTCCCATTAATGTTGCATGATCCTTCACCACTGGCAATGGAATGAGCAGCAAACCAGCAATGTTAGAAAATTAATAGCAATATCATTTCGCGCATATATGGTTATTTTTTTAATATTTTTTTTCCATATTAGCAATGGGGAAGGCTGTATATAGAGCTAAGCCATCATACACTCAAGGTGTACCCCCATTGCTTTACAATCATCATCTAAAAGTAAAAACACAATGGTTAAAAATAGCGAATAAAAATATCTGCCTGTTAGGCGAATTACAATAGTAAAATGGACACATTGCTAAAAGTTATAACTTATTATAGATCTATATTGACTTTATTATTTTGTCATAACCTGCTCCTTGATGCATGAGTGACCAAATCCTTTTTGTGTTCCCGCCGTCATTTTCGTAAAAGTGCTCATCATTCTTCTTTCTGCCCTTGTCATCTCTCCTAATGCCGGTCGTCTATTTGACTATGTAGAGCAGCCTATTTGACTATTTATAGCAAAAACAATTCGGTTATTCCCCTCAGGCCATTGTAGAGGTCTTGTACCTTGAAAATCACGTTATTTGTATACGGATAATAATCATAATACCCTATTGTAGGTATAATGTAATGTTTTTAGTGTCAAGAAAATCATTGTTAGTCGCAACAAAACAAATGTTAAACTTCCTATTTCGGTGATTATTTATACTACACTCACATATATATCTGATTCAGTCGGAATATACGCATGTGTAGATAGATTAAGTTTCGTTGTGCAATCTTAGCCACTCGCCGTCAAATACAGACCAATCACAATGCAGGAAAGCCCAATGACAGTGCAGGACAGGCCAATGACAGTGCAGGACAGGCCAATCACAGTGCAGGATAGGCCTCTGTGTGAACCCGTCATGTTCTTGATTAGAGTCAGTGACGAAAAAATAGGTAACATTAAAATGTACTGTGATAGTGGCTATTCATGTAATGTCCTGTACTAACATGGGACGATACTAATATAAAGAATACATCTTCATTGCTTCCCTCGAGCACTGTGATCTACTTTATATCCTGTTCTGATGGTATAAATCTGCTGCTCGTGTGAGGGTGATATAGCCACTGTGTGCCGCGTATACCCGCATAAGGCCATAAGTGCTGTGCTCTGGGTTGTTTACGACTATCAGACACCATCATCGGGACATAAAACTGTTCCGCGAGGACCGCGATCGAGATTAGCTTCATGGCTAAATCAATAGGCTATAAAATACGGGCAGAAGGTTAACCGTGTGTCACTCTGGTGTAAGCTGTGTCTTTATACCAATAGGTAGCTATCACAGTCATGTTGTGTTGGTAAGGCCTCGGCCACCATTGCAGTCCCAATATGTCAGTCGACCACCGCTATCACCACCACCATTGCTACCATCGCTACCATCATTCACTGCCTCCACTTCCATCATACCACTACCCAGCCACTGCTACCGCCACCATCGAATGCCACCACCCATTGCCACCACACACTGCCACCGCTACCACCACCCATTGCCACCGCTACCACCACCCATTGCCACCACACACTGCCACCGCTACCACCACCCACTGTCATAAGCGATACTACCACCATTACCATCCTCACTATTACTACTACTACCACTAGCGCCACCAGTGACTATTACCATAAGCCCAATCATTCATTCACCATCACCACCGCTACCACTGTCATTGTTGACACTACCTCCAGTCCTCCACCACAAGCACATCTCTCACTACACCACTGCCACTACTGCCTCCACTATCTCCATGACCTCACAATGACCCGATTATATACTACCAGTCTATCACACACAAGCACAACAACTACCACCTCCTTATAAATCTAATACCATTGACGCATCAAAAGCCGATCTACCACTATCCAGATAATATCCGAATAGTAACGATTCACTTGCGAGATTTGGTGTGTCAACGATATAATAGCCCACTACCACCCTGACCACGACTGGCACCAACCAACCACCTCATAGTACGCTCAGCCACCTCCACAGTCCCGGTCCCATGACTGTCTATTCACTTGCCGCCATCAGCATATCTCGTTTACCAAATTAATCATTAATTTTGTGATGCATGATGAGTTGTATATCGACGTAATCCTCAAATTGTAGGGTTTATACAACATTTGTTGGTGCCCAAAATATGTATATGAGGTTTGTAAATTGCTATACTGGTTTTGCGTCCTCGTTAGTTACAAACGTATTGTGAGTTTGTGACTACAGAACAGCAACCGCGAAATCACAAATATTTACTTCATTGTACCTATCCAATATTATTGTTGGCATAGTACTCGCTTACTCGTACTAAATTGACTACAATTAACAATAGAATTTCTTTTCGCTGACATAGCAACCAGCTGTCACTGAGGATTTTGCTGTACTGAGGATTAAAAATTGATGCGGGACCAAATTTGGACTTGTAAACAGTCAATATTTAACTTTAGGACTGATCGATCAGTATCAAATTTCAATGTTATAGTATAACTAGCATTCATACCCGTAACGGTACATAGTACATATATACATCCATCGTATCCGCGCAGTTGAGGGTGAACGG
>WNLI01194629.1:0-13216 GCA_025802215.1 Wirenia argentea | reverse complement strand
CAACAGTGTCACGGAAGCGTACCCATTTTGCTTCCGTGTCTGTTGGCTGTTCAAGCGATTCAAAAGTATTGGAAATGACAGCAAAATATACAAACTTTGACACACTATTTAAAAGATTGGTATGACACACTACAATGTGTATCCATGTGGATCATTTTTTTCAACAGCAAAGAGCATTAAAACTTAATTTATGTACAGTATATCCATAATTTTTCGCATTACAGGTAACTTACTTGTAGGCAGCTGTTTTGTCGACCCATAACCCAGCCACCAGAGCCCCTGCCACACCGGCCTCTATCAACGTGAGACCGATGAGTCCCGCGTTTGCGTCTTCACCGGGAAATACGATTACATATTCAATATGATTCCATATACGCAGGTTACTATTATAATATAAAAACTCACTTGTAGGCAGCTGTCTTATCCACCCACAAGCCAGCCACGAGAGCCCCGGCGACACCAGCCACTATCAATGTGAGACCGACGAGTCCCGCGTTCGCATCTTCTCCAGGAAAATACGATTACATATTCAATATGATTCCATATATGCAGGTTACTATTATACTTAGGATATAAAAACTTACTTGTAGGCAGCTGTCTTGTCAACCCATAGCCCAGCTACCAGAGCACCAGCAACCCCTGCCACTATGAGCGTCAGACCGATGAGTCCCGCGTTTGCGTCTTCTCCGGGAAAATATGACAGCACCATGGGGTTCATGAGGGTGGCTAGAGCGTAGAATATTGCTGTACTCAGACCTGCAAATATAACAACAATGATTAATAAAAATAGCAGAGCTTATACTGCTATGTCCTCATCTAAAATGCATTCACAAGTTATAGATAAAACGCACTGGCTGTGCATCTCGCGTACATAGCTCGCATAGACCAGTACTGAACAGAAAAACCCACATACTGAGGTTATCCACGATTCCCTGTGTACAAATCACAGTATGAAAGATATGTCCATATGTAGTGACCTAAAGTTAGAAGGTGGGGAATCAGAGTGCTTGTGGAAAACCACCAGATGTGAACAGATTTTTCCACCTTACATGTCTATGGAATAGAATATACCCAGTCCGCTTCTTGCGTAAAGGAAATTACAGTAACAGGAACAAATTCCAGACCAAATTTTTGCCACAACGCAAACATAAATCCCACATCACAAGATGAGAACTCTACAACTGCACCAACTAAGATCGTCAAGACCACCAACTGAACTGGCACCACATTTGGGATAAGCTCCAGAATCCATTAGCCACTTTACATGCTACAAAGTAATAATTTTTTTACTTCTACTATGACTGTATAAACCAACCATAAGCCAATGTGAGAGTCAAAAATCCAGCATTAGTGAGCAATGACTTGAGAGATTCACTGTATGGGGTCACTTCTGAAGAGTGGGAGGCGAGGAGTTGCGCGTAGCTGGGCGGGTGTGGAGGGGCGTTCTCAAAAACTGTGGACAAAGGTGAAACAATAGACATATGTGTGGAAAATATAAATAAGTATTTCATCAGGAAGGCATTGCATATGAGCTGCAGTGCCCTTTTAAATATCGCACAGCCTTTATATTATCCCAACCAATACTTTCTCCACCTAAGGACAATACACACGATCGGTACTCACTACTACAGCTGGGTCACATTCGATTGCTTGCCTAAGGACACCACAGAAAACACAACCAATACATGCCAGAAAAAAAGTACAAGGATGTCTTGAAGCCTAACAGAGTAGTACAGCCATTCGTTCCGTTTAACACAATGGACAATGGGTTACATTTACCATATTTTGTACCGATTATACCCCTTTGTCACCGCCCATCAATGGCCATAAAAGGTAACGTTGACACAATGAGAACGAAAATGAGACTCAGCTGTGCAGTATAATGTATATTGTATAACATGATGTACAGTACTATGACATCTTGAAGCCTATACAGCGTTTGAATTTCACCTGAAGTTTATACATTTAAATCGAGTCTAGTCTCTGAACTCTGGTCAATACTGTTAAATCTACTGTATGTAACACTTACAAAAGACCATGAGAACGAAGATCAGACAGGTGGATCCAGCCCCACCATATAGCATGATGGACAGTTGTGTGGCTATGAGTTCTTGGTCAAAGCTGTATGTAACGATCACTGGCGGTAACAGGAAGCCTACCGCAACTCCTAACTGCAAAAACAGAAAGAAACAAGCGGTCAAGGACCTCAAGACGCTCACCTGAGGGATTTGTCTGTGTAGCGAAATAACAATTTTGACCTATTAATTGTTTTGTCATAATGACCTTGATCTTTCATAATTTGAAAATAAGGTATAAAGCAAATGCATTCGCATCATACATACGTCACACATACATACGAGGCACACAAAGAAAGAACTGAGCAGCTATCTGAAGTATTTTAGAAAATATCGACAATAAAGGTTTGATTTATTTCTTGGCTATGATGACCTTGACCTTTGGGGCTTGAACAAACTTCAATGTGCGTGACTGTTTCATACATCATAATGGCAAGTAGCGATGTTTAGATGTACGTGATTCCAGAAAAAAAGATATAAAAAAATAATTAACCTAGTTTTTAGTCAAAATGACCTTGACCTTTGATATTTTGACAATAACATATAAAGTAAAAGTATATGGATTGTACATAGCAATCACACAGAGAAAGAACTACGCATCTGCATATAGAACTTTAGAAAATATCGTCAAAAAACTACTTGACCTACTTTTTGGCTTCAATGAATAATTGAATAAAAATGACCTTGACCTTTGAGATTTTGACAATAAGATATAAAGCAAATTTATTCGCATTGTACATACTAGTCACACAGAGAAAGAAGTGAGCAGCTGGATAGAAAACTTTTGAAGATATCGTCAAAAAACTACTTGACCTACTTTTTGGGCTTAATGACCTTGACCCCAGGAACTAGGTCATGGCTTGAACAAACTTTAATCTACACGTGCCTTACATCATACATGCTAAGTGTCGATGTTCAGATGACCGTGGTTTCAGAGAAGATTTTTAAAGAAAGTACTCAATTTGACCTACTTTTGGCTGTAGTGACCTTGACCTTGTGACCTTGACCTTTATTTGAACAAACTTGAACCGCATTAGTCCATACTTCAATCCTGCCAAGTGACAATGTCCAGCAATAAGTGGTTCTTGAGAAGAAGATGTTTTTGTAAAAAGTTTACGGACGGACGGACGGACGTACGGACGGACAGACGGACGGACGGACGACGGACGGCAGCGGATTGCAATAGCTCACTTGAGCATTCGCTCAGGTGAGCTAATAACAGGTCTGAATGCATAAAGGTACACCCGTAGTAGGTAAGCTAGAGGCAGTTTTAACAATGCAATAAAAAAGCATGATAAGACATATACGGTAATTTCGCAGTCACTATGGGTCAAAATTTTGAAAAGTGTCAGGGCGTTAAATCTTAAATCATCATTCTTTGGAAAATAAAATTATGAATTGAAATTTTAATCATAATTCATCAATAGGATTATCGATCTTGAATGTGTTGATTAAATGGTGCAAGTTAATAATCAATTGCTAGTATAGTTTGAGTACTTTTTCACAATTTTATGTCAAATATTAATGACGATGTTGAAAAACGAAAAATAGAGCGTGAAATGAGTGAAATTCAGGTGCCTGAAAATGGAGAACGGTTGAATTAAGTGATTATCCACCTTTGATAATTTGACAATAAGGTATAAATTAATTCGCATCGTACATAGGCCTATGAGTCGACCAAAGAAAGAACTGAGGAGCTATCTAAAGTACTTCAGAAAATATGGTCAAAAACTACTTGGTCTATTTCTTAGCTATAATGACCTTGACGTTTGGGGCAATGTCATCGCTTCAACAAAATAATAATTTTTACCTAGTTCTTAGTCAAAATGACCTTGACCTTTGAGATTTTGACAATAAGGTATAAAGTAAATTTATTTGCATTGTACATAGCATTAGCAGTCACACAAAGAAAGAAGTGAGCAGCTGGATAGAAAACTGTAAAAAATATCGTCAAAAAACTACTTGACATACTTTTTGGCCATAAAGACCTTGACCCCTGGAGCAAGGCCATGGCTTGAACAAACTTAAATCCACATGTACCCTACATCATACTACTAAGTGTCGATGTTCAAATGTAAGTGGTTTCAGACAAGAAGATTTTTTTAGAAAGTAGTCATTTTGACCTGCCTTTGGCCATAGTGACCTTGACCTGATGACCCTGACCAACAAGCTTGAACCGCATTAGTCCATGCTTCAATCTTGCCAAGTGGCAATGTCCAGCGATAAGTGGTTCTTGAGAAGTTTAGGGATGGACGGACGTACGGACGGATGTCTAGACGGACGTACAGACGACGGACGGCAGCGGATTGCAATAGCTCACTAAGTCTTGAGCATTGAGTCTCAGGTGAGCTAAAAATGCTAAATACTACAACATGCACATGAAATTGAAAATATATACACGTCATGCATACTAGTGAATCTAGAGTGATAATGCATAAAAGTATTATATGTGAACGTAGTATAAGCCAACCATAAATTATAGTGTATGTGAACACGAACCACCATGAACACAGAGGTTACTCTCTAAATCATTATGATATGTGTATTTTTGGAGTTTATATTGTTTCACAGTGGACAAACAGTCAAGCATCTATCTATTGTTCATACGGTACGAATCATACCCATCTTGCATACAGTAGCCTACTTGAATTTGTGCCATACACCACTATCCACTTACAGTATATGTATAAATTAGAAGTACATGCATAGTGTGAGCAACGAATGACACACGATCTGACATACACCAGTGAAGGCTACTCTTACCGCTCCAAATTCCACGCATGCACAGTGTGAGCAACGAATGACATACGATCTGACATACACCAGTGGCTACTGTTAGCGCTCCAAATTCCATGCACCAGTCCAAATATCGCATGCACCAGTCCAAATATCGCATGCACCAGTCCAGATATCATGCATGAATACCTTTCATTTTCGACGGTTTATACGGTGTACCATAAAGCGGTGAATCATGGTCCTCGGGCAGGGGAGAGATCGTGGTGGTTTCACTTGATGATAGCTCTTCTGATAGATCGAGTATGTGGGCTGGCCAATTAGTATAAAACTTGTAATATTGACAGTACAATGGAGAAAACTATACCAGCTATGGCAACTATGATAAAGTATTAAGTCCTTGGATTGAAAATCCTTTGAATCCTTGGCAACCCTTTTTTTTCTTTTGAGAAAAATTATATAATTAATTCGATATACTCATATCAATATACAGTATAGATCAATTTAATTACTGTACATAATTATATCACAGGAGTAGTTTTTTCATAGCAAGAAAACACATGTAGGACATGAAGACAGTATTTCATGAAAGAAACACAAAAATAGAACTATTTCAGTTGGATTCACTCGAGATTTCTATATGGGTTATATCTGTTATCATCCTAGTGCACATACTTACATTTCATAAAAAAATCTGGAATTATTCATCATAATTTTTTAACTCATTAACAATATCGCGGACAATTTTTGCGTTAATCAACAAAACGTACAATTAAAATATTGTCTACAGTTTATCCAAGTCCTATAATGAGCTAGCTGTTGAACACTCTGAGACACAGCAACGTAGAAAAAAATACTACAAAGCTGAAATTTTGCACAATGGTTCACACGACCTTCTTCTACAATAATATCCAAAATCTAACAAAATCCAATATTGCTGACAAGTACGCATAAAATACATGCACATACCGTGGTCTGTTGGTTCTTCAAACACGAGTCGACATGTGTCTGGTGCCTTGCGCAGGAACTCTGCCACCTGTTTGTGTGTATAGTCTGTGACACGTGTCCCGTTGATCTCTAACATGATGTCACCTGTTTAACAATGACATGTGCTATAGAGTTGACACGTGTTGGGTTACTGGAGATGGAAGTCTGCCACATGTTTGTGTCTGTGGCACGTGTCCCGTTGATCTCCAACATGATGTCACCTGTTTAACAATCACATGTGTTACATTAATAAAGTTTATACATGATGGAAGCCTTGTGAAAGAACTCTGCCACCTGTTTGTGTGTGTAGTCTGTAACACGTGTCCCATTGATCTCTAACATGATGTCACCTGTTTAACATTCACATGTATTATATACGTAGAGTTGACATGTGGTATGTGCTTTCCAAAGGAATGTGTTCACATGTGAGTGTATTCTGTGAAACATGTTACATGTCCCATTGTATCCAGCAATGACATGACATTAATTGAGTTGATACATGATGGAAGCCTTGCTTCCTGTCTGTGTATGTAGTCTGTGGCATGTGTCCCATTGATCTGCAACATGATGTCACCTGTTTGATAATGACATGTGCTATAGAGTTGACACATGTTGGGTTACTGGAGAGGGAACTCTGCGACCTGTTTGTGTGCGACACGTGTCCCGTTGATCTCCAACATCATGTCACCTGTTTAACAATCACATGTGTCATATTAATAGAGTTGACGGACAGACGACCATACTGTAAACCAATCTTTGAGTCAAAAAATTAATGCCACAACAAGTTTTTAGCGTCTCACTTCACAAATGAATCCACATACTGTACATACAAAATGCTATTGCTGTTGTGTTTCAACCAGATGTGACCTGTATACTGTGTATAACACAAACCAATGGCAATATATGACAACCTTGCCTAGCACTTTCCTCACAAATGAATCTACATACACAATGATGTTGTTGATGTTGTTGTTGTAGTTGTGATTTGTTAAATAGATAATGATATGGATGCTGTAACACTAACCGATGGCATCACCTCCTTTCACAAATGAATTCAGACACACGCAATTACTGTTGTTGTGATTGTAGCGTATTTGTGATTCCTTAAATAGATATGATATGTATACTGTATGTGACACGAACCAATGGCAATAAGGCCACACCCCTCCGCAGCACAACCCTTCACAAACGAATCTATATACTCCATGTTGTTGCTGTTCTGTGGGTGTGTTTGCATCTGGGTAATACCTAGTAGGTATGAGGAGTAGTCATGTATGTCACACTAAACCAATGGCAATAAGGCCACACCCCTCCGCATCACCAGCCTTCACAAATGAATCGACATACACAATGTTGATGCTGTTCTGTAGTTGTGTTTGCATCTAGGCTATACCTACTAGGTATGAGGATAGTCATGTACGCATAATAGTAACACACAAACCAATAGCAATAAGGCGACACCCCTCCGCAGCACCACCCTTCACAAATGAATCCACATACACAATGGTGTTGCTAACTTGCTGTTCTGTAGTGTTGTATCTAGGCTAGACCTAGTAGGTATGAGGATAGTCATGTATATAGTAACACACGAACAAATAGCAATAAGGCCACACCCCTCCGCAGCACCACCCTTCACAAATAAATCTATATACTGTACACAATATTGATCCTGTTCTGTAGTTCTGTTGCATCTAGGTATGATATGTATACTGTACTGTATGTGACACGAACCAATGGCAATAAGTCCACACCCCTCCGCAGCACCACCCTTCACAAATGAATCCACATACACAATGTTGTTGCTGTTAGTGCCATTGCCACCCTGAAATAATTAACACAATTAATGATTCATGATTTGTAATACAAAGATTCTGGATTCGAATCACGGTGGGCACATAATTCAATTATGTTTTTTTTCCTCTCTAAAACTAAAAACACGTCTCTTGGCCTCTGTTTATCAATTCTGTAAAATAGCTACCAATCGCACATACAAGGCAAGTTATATACCGTTGTGAAGTAAAGATGTCTACAGCATACGTATGTGTAGGCCTATATAACTACAAATTATACTTTGTTAATAACAAAGTATAATTTGTTATTGGCTCATTGTACATTCGATGCTTAGTCATCCCTCACCCAGCCACAGTGTACGACTGACAGATGGCAGATCATTGTGTCGATCATTATGCAGAATATCATTGTCACTTTTTACCTTCTTTTTACTTGTTTATACAGTATTACAGTATTACATAGCTTCATCTACGGATTTCACTCACAATGGTCACCACACAGTTTCCAAGTATCGTCCAATATACCTTCTAAAATGAAAATGTTACACGTATAACATTGCTCACTTTGAGATTAAGTCCAAAGCTTCCTTCCTGCTTCCTGATCTCGACCTCGTATAGTTTGCCCAGGCGCTTTTCTTCTGGGTGACTGCGGGGTGATACACTGTCAAACACAGGTAAATATATCAACATATCGAGTCAAACATATCAGTAGATCAATGGGTATATACATTCCACCATCACCTCGTACAGTTTGCCTAGCCGCTTTTCTTCTGGGTGACTGTGGGGTGACACACTGCCAAACTTATGACAGATCAACGTATCAACTTATCAAGTCATCAAGTCAAACATATCAGCAGATCTATGGGTATATACATTCCATCATCACCTCGTACAGTTTGCCTAGCCGCTTTTCTTCTGGGTGACTGCGGGGTGACACACTGTCAAGTGTCAAACATAGGTAAACATATCAGCATATCGAGTCAAACATATCAGCACATCAGTGGGTATATATAGATTCCATTATCACCTCGTAGATGGGCATCCTTAGCCGTGGTGAAGGCAATCCATCTAGGAGAAGGAAAACTCTGATATAAAACCTCTGTCTTTGGGCAGGAAAGGTTTGCATTTGCCACAAACCTTTTATTTATTTACTTTTCATGTGGCATTATTTGTATATTGACAACTGAGAGATTCGTAGAGTCTGACTTTTGTGCCTAAACCTTCTATTGATTGATTGATTGATTGATTGATTGATTGATTGATTGATTGATTGATTGATTGATTGATTGATTAAACTAATCTATAAATACGTACATGCATGTTGACGCCATCAGTTTTGATGATCTTCTGCGTGGATCCATCAGGTAGTTTTTTGTCGGTGAGGAAACATCTCTTGATATCGGGAGTTTGCTGGACGGCGGCAGTCTGAGCGGCTGACAGGATGACGGAGGATACGTCGATGGGTACGTTCTGAACGGGGTACTGAGGGCATAGGGCATCATCATTTCAGTTTCACACGGAACCATATGAAGCAGACTGCGCGCCTAACCTAAAGCTCGCTTGAACAGGTACAGAAACGGTTTATATATAGGTCTACAGTTAACTCACAATCAGTAAGTTTCAACACAATATTAATATACTAGAAAAACACAAACTGTATTACACGACGGTTATCATACAAACTGACGTTACTCAGCAACGTCTTAGGCATATATGTAGTTTCTTTCATGACGTTACAGTCTTACAGACATACTATTATAGTTAAAGGTATGTCTACTTATTGGGGTACTATTTCTTAACAGGTATATAATCAACATCCTCCTTTTTTATAAACAATAACTAATGTTATAACTTATAATGCTACAATAGTATGCAGTACGATATGTTGTACCATGAATTATTTACACTTATGTAATAATTGTCGATAGTGGTCGTTGGCATCGCTGAATGATGCCTGACTCATGTGAGCCTCGTGGTGTAGTGGTCAGTGCCACATCTTTTCGAACGAGAGGTTGCTGGTTCGAGCCCTGCAAAAACCAGGGATTTTTTCCCAGGCTTTCCATCCATCATTTGCGAGATTCCTGCATGGCAACATGGACAGATTCGGGAAGTGCAGTATAATGTATGCACACATTTAATTTTTACGGAGGTTAGAGAAGTATCTAGGCCTGTGTATAGGCTGAGCAATGCTTCGCTTTCTTTTCTGTAAATCGGCCATGGATGGTCTGGATCCCCTTCTCTTTTGCTCTTGCTTTTTTACTTTACATATCCCATGTGGACTGGACGTGTTACTTCAAATATCGAGTAATTTGCCAACGACAGATCGCGTACTTGACCCAATGAACTGCACTAAAATTAGTTTGGCAAATAAGGCGATATAAAAGTGCGGTATAGAAAATTGATACACTTTACTTGTTTTATGTTGACATAAAAGGAACTATAAATGTGCGTAGTCCAACAGGGGCATTATCAGGTCAAATAACACATAAATGGTGCAATTTCTCTCAGACTAATCAGGAACTACAGTATATCATAAAAGTTGGAAAATAGAGTCTATTAGAATATTTGGTCACAACTGGCATCAAATTATGACATAAAATAGTGCATTAAGTGCAATCCCTATAAAACTAATTGGAAATTATGTCACAAAGGCATTTGGTCGCAACTGGCATCAAATTATGACATAAAATAGTGCACTTCCTCTCAAACTAATTGGAAATTATTTCGTCACCACAGACAAAAAATTGACATAAAATAGTGCACTTCCCCTCAACTAATTGGAAATTATGCATTTGGTCACCACTGGCTTCAAATTATGACATAAAATAGTGCACTTCCTCTCAACTAATTGGACATTATGTCATAAAATTATTTGGTCACAACTGAAATTTTTTTGCAAATTCCTCTCAACTAATTGGAATTAAGTCATAAAAAATGGATGAAAATAGAATTTGATGTTAGCGTCATTCCGTCAATTGGTGACAATATTTGTCATAAAACCATGTAGCCTAATTTCTCATTAACGTAATGGAAATTATAGCATAAAATACAGCTAAAGATAGGGTTCAGCAAAGGGTGACATTTGTAACGTTGCTATACTTATCAAACTAAACCGGGATATTCCGAGACATACTGGAGAAGTCCCAGTTCAAACTACAACTAATTCACTTTCTCCCGGTATGTTCCGGAAGATACTGGTTAAATTTTCAACCACCTCCAGAAGAAGGTAGAAAGTAAACCATTTCACTTCGCTCCGACATGCTTTGCTTTATTTCGCTAGTATAGCAACGTAACATCGAATGACCTGAATCGATTCGGATTGGTTTTATCATGTTATTAGGGATTTTGCACGAGAGGTCATGACAGTTTAGAGCGGCAGGTGTAGAAAACGGTGAAATTATCGAACTTGTTTGAAAGCAATTCGCTTCGCAAGTATATCAACGACATTGGACAATATTGGGTGCCCAGATGCCAAATATGTCATAAAACAGTGTAATATATATTTACTAACGTAGGATATTACATCATAAAAACAGGTAAAAATAGAGCAGAGGAGCGAACATTAGGATTAATGTATTGAAACTGGTCAAACGGAAATTTATGACATAAACAGATAACAAAAATTTACAGTCAATTTACGAGGCAATGTCAAGTTCAAATTTTGAAGTACAAATATAGTATGTACAGGTGTCGAGGAAATGTCAAGGTGAAATAGGCGACAAACTGTGGATACTTGAGCCTTTTTTTGGGTGGAGAGTCAAATTTTAAAGGAAACAAATAAAAAAAATTATTTGCAAGTTGTAACCTATTTGTACACGTTAGGAACATTAGGGTACTAGTCGACTGAAGTAGGCTTTAAAAGACACGGTTCAAATCTGACTTACTGTGCTATGAGTCAGAAAGAATTTATTAATGGAAATATGTCATGAAAATGTTGATAACGAAATTTTAATATTTGGAATAATCTAATCACATAACGTGTGACATCTAAATATAATGTAAACTCTAACCTCATTGGACTCAAAAAGGGTTCCTTGGTATGCATCTCAAGTTTCAACACATCCCTGACTCTACGTATCAACTGTGTGGTGACTGAGGTCATACAGATTTGGTCTTTTCTCAACCAATTAAATGACATGTAACATCTAAACATAATGTAAACTCTAACCTCATTGGATCCAGCAAAAAGTGGTTCTCCGGTGTGCATTTCAACGAGTATACATCCAAGACTCCACATGTCTATTGCGAGGTCATATGGAATTCCTAATAAAACTTCGGGAGACCGGTAGAATCTGCTCTGGATGTATTGGTATATCTGAAAGACATAATTAATTAGTGAATATTTGTATGATATATTGTACAAGACTACAAGCGGCTAATTATGTCGATAAAAGGTTCTAAAACATAAACTTTTCCACATATTTATGATCAGTTTTATAGTTATAATTTTTAATTATATATTTACAGACTAGATATGCCTTGACTAAGTATATTACTGGGAATACAGTGCTCTCTTAGAGCTGAGCTCTACAGTGTTTTAGTTTCTCAGACAAAAATTATGGTTTTGCTTTACTTTAGTTATTTAAAGACAGTAATAATCACTGTTATATTAGTACACCAGTTAGTAGAATTAATTCTTCAGTTATTTCCCCTTCACCATACACAATTTGTTGGAACTCGTGTGAATTTGTCATAATCACACGCTAAAATTGAAAATGGACACACATACATAATACATATGTAAAGTGACCAAAAGGTGGGAAAATGAGAGTATCCGGAGAAAACATCCAGACTTGGGCATAATAATTGACAATGACTCGAATAGGGAAGAAGCTAGGAGAATTTCTACTAAAGTTACCAAGTCAACAGATGCTTATTTTAGAATTAGTTGAGGCAAGTAGAGATAAGTTTCTTGCACATTGGAATTCCACTAACACAAGAAAAATGTCAGAGCAAGTTTTGCCACGGCCCAGGCTTGAACCTGGGACCCAAGATCTCATAGCGAGGTCTCCACCACTGAGCTATTACCTCAGTAAATTACTATAAAGCATGGGGACAGTAGCTCAGTGGTAGAGTGCTCGTCTACAAATCTCGGGTCCCGGGTTCAGGCCTGGGCCGCGGCATATGTTTGTGGCATTTTCCCTGTCTTTCTGTAATTCTCTTGGACAAGGAACTTGCCTCTAACTGCCTCCACTAGTTCAGTGGCTAAATTGAGCAGTTGAGGACTGGGTAGCTTTCGTAGGAATTCTAGCTTTTTCCCGCTGCATTCGAGTCATGGAAGATGGAAATATCCTGCCATGTCTGGTGGTTTTCTCCATGTCTTCTGTTTACATGTGTATCTGTTGGACAAGACATAGGTTGACGTGCTAGCCACATGCAGCCCCATTGGGGTAGCACTCCATTGAAATGAGTCGCACTTACACATGTATGCCACATTAGGATGTGGTCGTATAGCTCGGTCAGCTAAAGCGTTGGACTACCATTCATTTGGTACCCGGGGTCGTGGGTTCGAATGTCGGACTGTGCGATCGGCGTTTTAACTGAAAATTGTTCGGAGTGATTCCTCGGTGTTCTGTGGGTGAGAGCACGTTTCCCTAGCCTCAGTTTACCAAGCCTGTAAAATTGGTACTG
>WNLI01194409.1:0-13225 GCA_025802215.1 Wirenia argentea | reverse complement strand
TTCCATGCCAAAGCCTTCCTGACTTTGATATCCTTTTCCGTTGTATTAATCCACGAGCCGAGATATTTGAAATCTACAACATTCTCAAGTTCATGTGCGTCTTTTGTTGTAATTTTTGGTGCGATGGGTTGGTTAAAAGAGAGAAATTTTGTTTTCGCAGCGTTTATTTTCAGACCAATTTTCCCAGCTTCGGTTTCAACCCTTGTTAGAAGTTCCTGGGCTTGATCGATTTTCTCGGACAAAAGAGCAATATCGTCAGCGAAATCACAGTCCGTCATCAACTATGACGCCCAAAAAATATTAACTTTTGCACATTTATGCATTTTAGTACCTTCACATAATATGATGCCAGTGTAATCTCTGCTGTAGACCGTAATATTTGGCTTTTCAATATTTTTTACATCCGTGATGTAAACAAAACCCATTGTTCAGGCTATCACAGAAAATGAACCTGAGTGACAAATTGTCATCTCTATTTGCAATTATTTTGTCATTTTTATCCAACTTTTGTTAACGATATTGACACTCCCCAGGTTATCACGGTCAGACGCGAGTGACGTAGTAGTGACATCCATCCCGAGTGACGATCACACCTACAGTACAGTGAGCTCACCCGCGGCCCGCTCACAAAGTCCTAGTTCTTCCATAGACGACGAGTATGAATTCGGCTCAGAAAACGACGTTGACGACTTGGCCGACGTCACGGACTACACCAGCAATAGTGATTACGATGAAATCGACGGCGATTTTGACAGCAGTACCGCGACTAACAATAACAAAATTGGGAAAGCATCGCCGCGGAAAATTCACCAATCACGAAAGCGGAAATTAGATACGATAATCGACGAGCGACGGCGGAAACGAAAATGTCGCGAGGAGGATGAAAATAAGAAAATCGCCGACGGTGCGAACGCGTTGTTGAACCTTGCTGGGATAACAAACACTCACATAGTGTCACTTCGATCGATTAGTCCCGACTCTGGGCACAATACCACGCCGAATAGAAGCGCGACGGATTTGTATAGCAAGCGGGTCAGTGGTAATAAATCGTCGCGTGATCGTGAGGCGCGTAGAGAAGCACGAAGTGAAACGCAAAGTGTTCATTCTGATACGGATACAGGTGATGAGGTTGCCGAAGAGGTTGATAATGTTGACGATGTTGAAAATTCTGTCGATAATACTAATCATGTTGAAAATAATATCGTTGAAAATATCGATCACGTCGAAAATTCAGATCACGTCGAAAATTCAGATCGTATTAATACAGAAGATGGTGTCAAAAACGTCGATGGGAAATCCGATTGCAATAATTTACCGATGGATTTTACGCTCGTTACACCCAATGTTGATATGGAAGATGTAAATGCACAAGATGTTAACCCACTCTCTGATGGTGGTATAAACGATACAAATGGTGACGTAAATTCAGAAACACATGTCGAAATTGGCGACAAAAGTTGCAACATAGACGAAAGCATAGACACCGAAAACTGTGTTGAAACGACCAATGTTAAACACGAAATCACTAGTATAAATGTCGATGACGTAGCAGATACAATAACGATGAATAGAGATACTATTAGTACCCATCGGGATGAAAATTCTAATGTTGATAGTATTAAGAACAATGAGGATAGCTCTGCTGTGGATTTGAGCCTATGAAAATGATTTACAGGCATGTAGACCAAAAGTTTTGCATTTGTTGGTATTTTGTTTAAAATCTAGTGCTGTTTATGATGTAATGGGAGGGAAGATACAGTAACTATTGGTTGAAATTGGATGCTAGCAGCGTAGTACAGATTTAGGAAAATAACATGTATGTGAAAGAGTGCTGATTTTTTTTGCTTGTCCAGATATATAAAAAGAAATAGGAAAACTAGGAAATAGCCAGCTCAATTTGAGTTTTCTTAGTCAAAAATACAACGTTAAGAATTAACATTATGTAGGATGATTATAATTGAGGTTGGTGCATTAATTAACCGTGTCAATAAAACTAGTGCCATTTCTGGGTAGACATATTAATGTGCAATTTTTTCTCACTAACTACGTAATTATAAATATTTGTCAAAATGTCGTATTATGTTATTTTAGAAAATGCACAAACTCTAAATCATGCTATTATCATTAATGATACTTGTAGCAAAAACAAAATTATGTATCGTCTTATTCTTTTTTATAGATCACATATTATGTATCCTATGATATATATATTTTATTCGTTCATGTTTTTGTGTATAACTCTTACGCAATAAGAATATTTTTACACACTTTTCTTTTTACCATATTATGCTTTTATTTTATGTAGCGAAAGTATTTATTACATTTTATTATGTATAATATATTATTGCTTTTATGCTACAGTTTTAATAATATATTAAATTAACTCAATATATTACCAAATACCAGTAGTGTAGTTTTATATTAGGATATAACAATAATTAATCATACAATAATTTATTTTATGTTCTACAGTTACTTTTAAAATAATTTAAGATAAATTATGACGTTCAGTTATAATAAAAATCTTTTATTTTTATTAAATTATATAAATCACATTTAGTTTTAGATTGCACAAGTTTATGTAGTCTAATTTTTTTGTCATACAACTACTGTTGTATATAAAACAATGCACTTTACAAAACCATTTGTATACTGAATACATAAAATATTTGTATGTTCTTAGTTGTTCTAATTTCGTCTCGTAAAAATTTAGCGTAGGAATTAAAATATAGAATCTGTATCTGAAATCTTGACATCCCCTTATCATGACAAACAATCCTAAAAGTGCTCTATGCTTCCATGACCAATTATTCTTCTGTTGAAACACAAATTCTCTGTTATTCATTGTGAAATTCTTTCCCGTGGAAAATATTGCAACAATTATGAAATTTATTTCTCTAAATGTTCATAAAATCATGCTTATTACGGAAAATCGGAAATATTATGGAAGGCGAAAATTTTATATACATTTAATAACCAACATTTTTTTTATTATATACACTGTATATTATACCGTATACTGTCCTTTCCAGTGTTATAATGTAAAGTGGCCATGTGTTGTACTCTATCAAAATGAGAGTATTTTAGAATTTAGATGTGTACAAACTGTATAGTATAATATGTAGGCCTATTTTATTTCCACATTAAACCGTATTTAGGTAGACTAGTATTATCTGTACATATAAGTTGTTAATGTGATAATAATGTATCTGTAATGTGTATTATGTATTATGTAATATAATAATATTCACATAATGTTACACACTCGCAATGAATCAAATTCCATTATAATACATAATGAATAATTATGACCTGCATACAATAATCAAATGAATGTGGAAATTTTGTTGAAAAATTCTGAAAAATTTTTACAACATGAAATACATAATTATGATGAAATTAACAACACAAAAATGGTTATGGATAATTTTGAGTATAATAAAATTTATTTCATTTTAGAAAAAATCTTAATTCAACAAAATACGATACGGTACTAAAAGATTTTATTTTTGTCCCACAAAACATTTTGACATTATGAATTCTATAAATTGAGCGTTTTCTTTTTGACGCTATTGATGGAAATTCTCAAGTAATTTATGTATTATAATGGAATTTGATTTTGCGACACTTTGGTAAAAAACACCTTGTATATAGACCTGTATAATATATAGACGTGTATATAATGTGACTGTCATGTAGCTCAAATGTCTGGCTAGACCAGTTTCCAATACATTTTAGACTACTTCAAGTACTCCCTGTAAGAGCATGCCATCAACTACCCTTAGTAGGTTACATGGAGCGGACAAAAAATTTCAGTCAAAATTCAGACAAAAATTTGCATCTGGATATAAATTTTCATGGTTTCCTTCTGTCATTGAGACATTGAAGGTTGAAAAAGTGCCGCCCATTTTTTGGCGATTTTCTCTGACCACTTTGTCACGTTAGGTGTGAAATGTCTTGTGTGCCTCACACAAGGGCTAGGGCTGTCCACAGGACGGCGTACCCCGTACCTATCGTAGTTTTTAGACCCTCCCACCTTACATGCAGCTAGTCTAGCCCACTTTTGTTCTACAATATGGCAGTCACGGTAGAAGTCGGGAACAGTTGCAATATTGTAGCATGATTTATTTCGCATATTTCATGATCCATACGTTATGTTAATAATTGTGTATATTGTCTAATTTGTTTTAATTTTACATGGTAATGGTATAATGAGCGTATACACACATCATACGTCACTTTGTAAAAACTTTCCATACCTGGTACAAAAACCATAAATTTAATAATGTTTGACCATAATTTTGTGTATGATTTAAAGTCACGAAATATCACAGATAATGGAATGGATAGAAAAATGTTTCTATAATGTGGTGAAAGTAAATTTTTTTAACCTTATGGTACATAACAGTCAATGTTTTGCTACACTTCTTATATGTTGTAATTTGTGTAAATATATCATGAGATTTTATGTAGGGTGCTTATAACGGTAAATGTATATAAGATTTTCTTGTAGTACTCATATACGTACACTTGTTCTTTATTCATATATACTACACAAACAAGAAACGCCTATCATGTGGTGTTTCGGTTTTTCCTAGTATATATTCCTATGTTATACTTGGCACAAGAAATTTTTTAACTACGTGACTTTGTTTTGTGTACATAATTGGTATGTCTAATTTTGCCAAAATTGTTGTTGGAAGTGCTATGTGAATTTTGAGTACTATACATCATGAAGTAACGTTTTTGAATTTTAATAAATTTACTTTGCCTTGAAACTTTATGAAACTAAATTTAATGAAATTTGAAAATAGCAAAATTTACTTTGCTTAGGAAGCATAAATTTGAAGAAAATTAAAAAAATCTATTTACATGATTTTGTTATTGAAAAAAATTATGTCATTTATGAAAGTCATTTCAGTTCACTTTACTCAACTGTATTCTGTTATTGTTTTGTCTTTCTATTGATATGATTATTGTTGCTGGATTCATTTTGTTAGGTGCTTTATTGTTTTGCTATTGTTTTCTATTGTAATATAATTCTACTCGGATAATGATAATGTGCAATACGATTGGGCAACGAATTTGTGTCCTTACGTGAGATATCGTTTAGTTGTAATTCTCAAACTTGATGTCAATTCATTCATTCTTATACATAGACATCGTTTTAACGTTTTACTTTTCATGGACTATTTTTGTTAGCTAGTCAGCTTGTTAATATTTTTATTGTTGTATTATCTTTTTAGGGTTACGTTACCTAGGTTATCAAATATCAAGTCTAGTAAAACAAAAGTACGATTTTGGACACCAATTTTTATTATGTAATCATGCTAATACATTCGGGTAAAGTCTCGTGAAATTCGAGCGAAATTAAATATTTATTTTTCCCAAAATAGTGAGCCGCTTATGTGAGAAATTAGGCATGAAATTTCGCACATTAGCGGTTCACTATTGGGGAAAATGAATAGTTGATTTGGTTCAAATTTCAGGTGAATTTACCGCATGGATTAGTTCCTTTAAATTTAAAATAATGTGAAATAAGCTGGCCATTTTGTGTGTATCATGAATGGTATCCCTTTGTTTAAAAACCTACATTGAAATTACTTCAAAAGTGTAATAAAACTTTTGCTTTAATCAGTATTTTGTGCAAAAAGTTTGTTTATGTAAATAATATTATATTTAAACTATTTCATAAAATGTACATGACTATTTAGGAAATAGCATACTGTATGTGGTTCTTTTCCCCTGCTATTTTCTTTTTGCGAAAATATTATCGCAAAGGTTGTTGTAATTTACAAACGTATTGTAACAAAATGTGAAAATTTTGGAAAACACTTTTAGGCATATCCTGTGAGCAAATTATTTTAAAACAACAAAATCCATCAAAATTAATGTGGAAAATTGTAAATCGACTGAATTTTTTTTAGTAGCAACTAAATTTTGAGCTCATACACTAAGTGAAAGATTCTCCAGTGCGGTATGCAGTATGCTATCATTACTATGTCATTATTTTATACAGGAACCCCATTTTGGTTTATCTGGTATTATTCGTTAAAATAATGTATACTTTTTAAGACAACATAACTGTGGGTATTAGGGCTTAATTTCCACTTTATATACTACTGTACATATTCTACATCTAAACCAATCATTCAGTAAAAGCTATGTAAAACTAAAATACATTCTTGGTTTGTTGTTTATCTGTATACTGTATAATATAAAGACGCGTTTACACTATCTTTTCTCGACTTGGCCCACATTTTCCCAAGCCGGGCTAATATCGAATCAATATGCAGCAGTGTAAACATGACTTTAGTATAAACCCACTTTGTGTCCCAGCCATACCAAGTCATATTTTGGATGTGTAAACGTGACCAGTATAAACCCTCCTGTGGGCCCAGCCATACCGAGCCATATTTTGTATGTGTAAACATGACTAGTATAAGACCGTCTGTTGTCCTAGCCATACTGAGCCAGATTTTGGATGTGCAAACATGACTACTATAAACCATCCTGTGGGCCCAGTCATACCGGGCCATACTTTACATGTGTAAACGTGGCTAGTGTAAACCCTCCTGTGGAATGAGCTATGTGTTTGATATGCAAACTTGACTAGTATAAATGGGCCTAGCCATACCGAGCCATATTTTGGGTGTGTAAACGCGACTTTAATTTAACCCTTTTGAGGGCCCAACCATACTGTGCCATATTTTGGATGTGAACGCGACTTTAGCATAAACCCTCCATACCGAGCCATATATTGGATGTGTAAATATGACTTTAGTATAAACCCTCCTGTGGGCCCAGCCTTGTCGAGCCATAGCTTGAATGTGCAACCATGACTAGCTGTATAAAGCCTCAAGGCCTAGCCATACCATAGATATCATTGTGTCGATCATGTGTCGATGAGCCATACGGCCATACCGAGCCATATTTTAGTTGTGTAAACAGGGCTTTAGAAATGACTAGGGAAGATAACTTCACCAAAATTTCTTTACAAATTATTTCCCTTGCTGTGTTTACTCAATATCGAAAGTAAAGAATACTTTCGCTTTTCGAAGTTTGGTGGAAACTTCAAAAATCTCCATAAAAACAGCTCAAAACATGACATACAATGTCTTTAGGTGCAACATCTCGCAAGGAAATTAAGCAGAGAAAGAGCAAAAGTGTGGAGTTAAATGAACTCGACGTGAATCCGAGGATTTTGAGCCAACTAAGAAATGGTAGGTCACACACTTTTACTTTACGTTCACAAGACACAACTTCACAATCAATTTTATTTGAATCTTGATGTTACCAGGCAATACCACCAAATTTAACCAATCATTGCCAGTCGATTCAGGTCCTATTCAGAGATCACGGTCCGAATATCGACTGTTGTGTCCCCTTAATATTTCCCATTAGACTAATGATTAGTTTAGTACGGGACTTGGTAACGGTCAATCGTGCACGGCCCGTTCTGTCGTCTGCTAGAGACCGTGATACCCCACTTGAACACTGTCGTGTTCATCTAGCTTTAAGTTTTCTTAACTAACTAATATCATTAAAATATCCCGGAATAATGACTGCGCGAAGCAGTTAGCTGCCTGGTTAATGTGGCCGATATGTAGGTGGCCTCGCTCAGTCTATCAATAATGGCGTGATTTTGGCGTAATATATTATTGTAATTAATATAATATACTACTGGTTTTGCTAGTCGAAATCTTCTATATCATTAATCAATACAATATAGTCGTACGTGCAGTTATTATGGATGGGAAAATTAACATGAAAATAAATAATACGCAAAATAATTGATAAGTTGTAAGGGAGACAATAAGTGCACATCGTAAGATTTTGACATTATATTTGATAAAATTACAAAAAATGAGCAAAAACCGACGAAATTAAACTGAAGATTGAAGATATAAAGGTAAGTATCAAGTACGTTGGGGGAAAGTTGCTTGAACTTGCTTCACATAGGCCAATGTACTGAATAAAGTTTACTATAAATTTAAACTGATGTATAGCCTACTGTATTAGAAGCTAGAACATAATGCTACTCAATGTATCCTACGGTTTGACTACCCACACAAATGCAAATACACAGTCTCGATGCACCATCACCACCACCACCACAACGCCACACAAATCAACAACAACAACAACAACAACAATAATCAAACAACAATTATAAGCCAACCACAAGAACAACAACAACAACAAGCTAACCACAACAACATGAACGCCACACAAATCAACAACACAATGACACCAACAACAAGAACAACAACAACAACGACACACGAATCAACAACAACACAACAACAACAGGCCAACCACACCAACACCAACAACAAGACAACAACAACAACAAAACAACAACTCGACGACGACAACAACAACATCCAAATCAACAACAACAACAACAAGCAAACAGCAACAACAACAACAATAAGCAAACAACACCGAGCCAACCAACAACAACAACAACAAGCCAACCACAACAACGTGAACGCCACACAAATCAACAACACAATGGCAACAACAACAACGACACACGAATCAACAACAACAACAACAACAACAACAACAACAGGCCAACCACCACAACAACGTCAACAACAACGACGACGACTACAACAACAACAACAACAACAACAACAACAACAACAACAACACGACGATAACAACAACAACAACAACAACAAGACAACAACAATTCAAACCAACAACAACACGACGACGACGACAACAACAACATCCAAATCAATAACAACAACAACAATAGGCAAGCAACAGCAGCAACAACAACAATAAGCAAACAACACCAAGCCAACCAACAACAACGACGACAACAACAACACAAATCAGCAACAACAACAACAACACGACGACGGCGACAACACACAAATCAACAACGACAACAGTTACAAACGACATAACTCTCGCAGTCTCCTCGCGTAGCCTACTTCATCCACGGCACAGTTTTCCACACTGTCACACAAAAGTGGCAAAACTTCCACATATACCCCACGTGCATGCGCAACGCAGTACGCACCCTCGTGCACACTCCCCACGCATAGCCTACACCGCCCGCACCTCCGCGCGCACCCCCATCCCCCACACCCCCACCATCATGCGCACGCACTGCCACGCGTACACACATTGCCGCGTGCACGCACACACACGCACCACGAGCGCGCGCACACACACCACTATAGCGCGCACACACCGAGAACGCTGTGCGCACACATGCCACTGTTTGTCATACATCCACACTCGCTCACGTACGCAGCAACAACGGAAACTACAACATCAACCACTATAGCCTACTATAGCTATATTTCACATATTCTACTAGACTACTTTTCACGGGTCGTTCATTCATAGGCTACTGGAATTTTCATGGTTCAGATCTTCATATTCCACTGCACTGTACATGCACTAAATAAAATAGCCTACACACGAAACAAAATACCATGTTTTGGTATTAACAATAGTCCATCGATGAACATTTATAATTTCTACCCTAAACGAAAATGTCATATTAATTGGCAGCGCTTTTAGACTGCGCATTTATCGGCAAGGTGCTCATTGCGCAAACGATACCAGTTCAAGCGTACCAGTCTACTCTCCTGTATACGGTAAGTCTAGGTCGTAGAGTCGAGGTAATCACTGTGGGGAATCGAGGGCGCCGCCCGCCACTCTATGCGCTGTACAAATACGCTGTACGAATACGTGGGTGTGCTCGTAAGGTAGAAGCGTGGGGGTATAGGATAATAGGAGGGTGGTAGCCTAGTGGAAACTGTTGTGTGGTGAATAGTGGTATTATGCTAGTGGCGTAGGACCTACTGTACATTGGCGAAAATGGATTGATATTCATATTTGTGAATCTGCCCAATACTAATACCAAAAAATACATTCGCATGATTTGTACAGCGCATTCGGCAGCGGACAGCACATTCGATGACTCACCGCGGTAATACGTGTTAATTATCATAAATAATTATACATTTTGATTGTTTGTTGTAGATTGATGGCTTTCACGTAGCCAAGCGTACACGGCCTGCGTACTACTAATTTAATAAGTGGCCCTTGATTATAAGAAAGAGAGAGGTACAAAAATGGTATACCTAAATTTTGAAGTGATGTATTATAGGCCTACATCCAACAGTGCTATGCTGAGCGTGTATATAATGCGTAACATAGTGAGCAATTACTAAATGTATGTCCCCTAGCGTTTGCACCATAAATGCGCCACATCAACTGATAGGGTACGTCATCCTGGAGTCCTGAACATGGTAAAAAGTTACATGACATTGAATTATGACATGACATAGGCCTAATGACATGGCATGATATAATTATGATAGGCTATGTAAAGTGTTAAAATGCACACACATATATATAGGCGGTATATACTGTATAAGTCAATACGATACAGTATATATCTAAAACAAAATGCGAAAATGAGTAGGGTCTAAGTTTTTTTTTATACCTGACGCCACGAGTGCGTTGATTTAACCTTGATTGACAAAAATGGCACTCACATTTATATTTTCGCTACGCTTTTCTCTAGTCACTCTCGTATCCAGACTGATACGAAAAAAACTTGACTAGAGATGATGTTTAGGTATGCCGGCATAGATTATTTGAACACTATTCCAAGCTTTTCTCCACTATATAAAGGGTTTCAAACACGTGCTTTCATTTACTGCGACGATATTACAATGGCAGCCGCGAGAAGTCACGTTTTAAAACTGAAAGATCTATACGAGACCACGTCTATCGTGTATACCCTACGAGAATGGCTCACTACACACTCCCTCCTCCACGACTATTCGGGGACGTGCGATCGGTGCCGCGTTGGCAATGTAAAAATAATTCGCGAGCAGCGCAACACGACGGATCAGGGGGTGTGGCGCTGCAGCAATAAGCAGTGCCGAAAACAACAAACAATCCGAACCCGCTCCTTCTTCAAAGACTCGCGCATGACGCTGGCACAGATAGTAGAGATCATCTACATGTGTGCGTACCACCAGAAGGTGTCCTTCACCACGCTGCAGTGCGACGCATCTCCCACCACGATAATAGACTGGTACAACTTTTGCCGCGATGTGTGTGTAGAAATCGTTTTAAAGAACAGCAAGAAAATCGGTGGAGTGGGTATGTACGCTAGGGTTACGCTATTCTACACATAAGTTGTATAGCCTACTGTCATGTGAAAACATGGGCCTATGTCTAATGTAGGAGTGTATGCCCACGTTTAAAAAACCTTTTGGGCCACTCAAAACTTATATTTTTTCAACAGACCGCAATTGACCTTGACCTTTAAACTTTTAAAGCGGGCATTTGGTATAATAATATTCGACATTTCATAGTATAGCATACCACATATATATAAAGTATCATCACTATGCATAAAATATGTAGCTACTGAATAAAAAGCATTTATATAATACATTCTACAAAATGGGTGTTGCGTTTTTATTGCACCTGTGTGTATAAACATACATACCACATATATCATTATATTTATATCATACTGTAATGTGGTTTTTCAGGAGTAAAGGTCCAAATTGACGAATCTCAGTTCGGCAAACAAAAATACCACAGAGGGAGAGGTAAGGGGTGGCTGGACAGTGGGTCTTCGGTGGGATACAAGAAGGTGACATCAAGAAGGTCTTTCTTGCGCCGGTGGCGAAGAGGGACACCGAGACTCTCCTAGCTCTAATAAAGGAAAACATTGAGCCGGGCTCGATAATTGTATCGGACTGTTGGAAGGCCTACAACTGCGTGTCGCTCTCGGGTACGAGCACATGACAGTGAATCATTCCAAGAACTTCGTGGACCCCGAGAGCGGCGCGTGTACTAATTTGATAGAGAATACGTGGTCATGTATTAAGCGAACCCTGAACGCTAATGGCACCTCCAAAGACCTATTCGGCTCATATTTAGCCGAGTGGCTATACAGGAGACAGTTCATTAACCCCGGAGACGATTGCTTCATGAAATTCCTTAGCCATGTGGCGGAATTGTACCAAAAAAACTCTGACCCTTATTATGATGATTGATTAAATTACTGTACGATCACCAATCTCCGCTTCATGTGACACTGCCCTTTTCTGTTTTTGTTATAGACCCTACATTACACACGGGTGCAATAAAAACGCAACACCCATTTTGCTGATAAATGCTTGTTATTCAGTACACATTTTAATATGCAAAATCCAATTCATATTTTAAATGACATTCAAAAAATTAATATAAACATAAATAATTATTATTCATCTCCGTGGTTAATGAACCGGATCTGGTATGCCCTAGCTTATATGAGCCGAATAGTTCTTGGTGCAGTTTGCGTTTAGGCACAGAGTCGCAGATTCATATTGCTTACCTACTCAGGATATTTGCTTTGTCAATAGGCCTACTTGAGGAATTTATAATCAATTCCATTTTATAATTACGCTATCCCTATAGGCCTACTTTATCTTTTATGTGTGACCAAAATATTTGAAATGTAGCCTAGCCTACTGTTTCTGTTACTTCCCATGTATCATCTATATAGGCTACCCACAGAATTAACATTCATTGTGACTTTTTGATTTCTGATTTTGATATCTGTGATTTAGTAGGCTACAGAGTAATTTTGTTGGGCGAATGTCATTTGTCCTTGACTATGTATATTTATATATTGATTAGTTTTTTGATTGCTATTCTTTTGTTGATAATGTCCTTCTAAATGTTAATTTTGAAGCTTTCATGCAGTTTCAAGAGTGGGAGCCACGGTTACCGAATTTGGTAGTCTGAACCATCTTTGGGGAAAATGTGTATTTGTACATAGAGCTGTTTTACATACATGTATGTCAGGCTATGCATGCAGAACTTTGTATTTCTTCGGGTAGTTCTGGTGGATTTAGTCATAGATGATGGAAATTTAAGATCGGTTAGGTTACTTTCAATTTTGAAGAATGTAGCCTATGTATATAGGTCTATACTCATTCGGTTAACAAATCGTCATTCCTGTAACGTCGGTCAAGATCTTTTCATTTGTTACGCTAGAATTTATAGCCTAATTATTGTATATTATGAAACTTGCTGCCTTATTTAACTGTTTTTCAAGTTGTTTCGTGAGATATTCTTGATGTGTGTCCCGGACACATGCATACGGTAATTTCTCTGATATTTCATCGGCCCTAAATTCCCAAAATTGCCAGGGCGTTGAATTATCTGAAATTACCAA
>WNLI01194298.1:0-13226 GCA_025802215.1 Wirenia argentea | reverse complement strand
TTATAATATTTGTAGATTTCAAAAAATTATCAAACCTATTTTATTTTCACCTGTAGACTCTGTACCTACAATCATCACTAAGAATTGAATTTTAACAAACATCATGCAGCAAAAAACATAGCGATATAAACTATACTGTAGTTTGTCACATTACGATTTCGATTCCATTAGCGTTGTTGTTTTTGTTTTACCTATATCTAGGATTATTACGTCGAAGTATTATGTTAAATTCCCAATAATAACTTTCTGTGTTTCGAAGCGTGACGAGTATAATACTATGGCCAATGCTAATGTAATATAACGTAGCTGACATGTCATAATTATATGAATAACAAGGAGATACGAATCGCTTATGTTAGCTCATTAATTAATAAGCATTGCATGCAATATTATTTCTGAAAAGTCTATACTCTAGGCCATATACTTCATTCTGTGTAATTTTATATGCAATAATATATTCCATTATAATATTACTCAATACTTTGTGACGACGCAGTGGATTATTTAATACTCCTATGTGTAAGTATAATACATTCATATAGCCTTACTGTACGGCAAGATATACTGTAGGCTACGTACCGTACCAAATACAGTACTAGCTTTCGTATAAAAACGAGTAGGCCTACCATTTTCATAATATGGCCGTGCTATACGTTGGTTATAATATAGGCCCTATGGACGAGATGATAAACTGAGGCATAACATTTGTAGGTAGGGCTTCCAGTGTTGAAGCTAGCCACTGAAGAACTAACGATATCTATCATTATCATTATTGATGGCCCGCTAAATAGACTGATTCGGGGCTCTTCTCGCTGCCTCCTCCATAGACTGGATTATGCAGCTCTGAATATCCCTTAGTCACGTCCACCCACCTGGTTCGAGGACGCCCACAGGAGCGAGAGCCCCCCCCCCAGGGGTCCAGTCCAGGATCCTTCTGGGTATAGGTTCGTCACTCATTCGTGACACGTGTCCAAGCCACCGAAGTCGAACACTCCGAACCAACTCAGAGATCGGTGTCTGGTTAGATCCACACAGGACATCCTCTGTCCTAACATGCACTCGCCAGTTTATGCGTCATATCCGTCACAAGCAACTGTTTTGGAACACAAGCAAGCTTTTGAAGCACGGTACGTAATTTTGTATATTATTTAATATGTGCATACTACAAAGATTTCGCTCAAATAAACTGAGCATACCTTTCTCAAATAAACAATGTCCCAACGCCATAATATACGAACTTATTGAACACCCCTCCTCGTATCTGCTCTATGCACACTGCTGTCTTGGTCACAATGCGCGACGTACAGACTACAGGGAAGATTTCAATAAATTTATAAAAAAAATTTCGACAAACATCCGTGACCCGCCGTTTGACTCATGTATGACGTGACATCTGTGCAACAATTATCTTCACAAAATCGTCACACTGCATAGGATAGCTGTATACCATAACGTACTTATACTTCAATGTCATATAAGGCTATGAAGCAAACTGTATCAACACTGATTCAACAGCTGCTTGATTGCAGTTCATTCATCTGAAAATACCCATCCATGTACAGTATAGGGCCTACTTTCGTTGTTTCAAAATATCAGTAGGCTAGGCTACGTTTGTTTTTTACCCACCAAATCGTTTTACTGCGTCACGAGATGATTTTTACCGTATGCAGAATCACCTAATTCATTGGCGTGACTATAATTACTGTTCTTACTCCTTACTTTCAAGTGGTGTACCGTAATTAACAAATGAGGTCATTTTGTCACAGTCAACGATTTTATTTATTAAGGTCATATGAAATTTGGCGTTTTTGTGGAAGAGATAATTTGTGTTTATATTATATAAATTGATTTAGTAAAATGCAGTGTTGGTTGTGAATTTATTTTGCATAGCTCATAACCGATCAGAAGCCATAAGATCCGCGGGCATTATTTCCCGTAATGCCCCCCGAAGACGTCCGACGTCCGTAATGCACCGCCTTTATTTTGACAATTAATTTACGTCATATTTTTTAGTATGGATCAATATGACTAAACAAGTGAATCTATGCTACTCAGCAGTCAGGACACCATTTAATAAACAGGATAATACAGTAGGGGTCTATATAAGTTTTTCGATAATAGCCTTTCTACACTTTGTAAAATGCTCTCGACCATCTACCAATAACCCTCACTCGCGCTCATTATTTCGGCCTCGAGGCATGATTTAAGCCGTGTATTATCGAAAATCTTATATAGGCGATAACAGTACTGTATATCGTAATTATTCGTTATTGCAGACGTGAATACGGACTACCATGGCATTGTGCCGCAGCGCGAACGTATTTCCCGAAACCGAACTTATTCCACGTAGGCTACATAGCCTACATAGAGCCTTCTCCAATATTTGCGTATTGTGTTGACCTTAAACGAGAAATGTTATGTCGCTGAATTTCGGATATGTTATTCTGCATAATATTCTGACAAACTTCAATATATATACCGGTATATTATATTCGAAGTAACATTACGGCGAGTGGTCGGTCAAATCAGATTATTATGCAAATTCCGCCGTCAGCGTTGTGTTAATTTATTGCCTTTCAATGGCGCTAATAAATTAATATTTCTACACACAATAAAGATCAAATCATTCTGTAACATGATAGATCTAGATGGACTAATTTATGGCACTACAGGTTTAGGAAGAATATTGTCGTAAGAAATGAATAATGACATGACCTGGTCTTAGGAGTGGTATAAGGGTAATTAAATCACCTGTCCAAGATTATATGATTAAATGATTATATGTATGTAATTTATGTGCAATCTAACTTGACACCAAGTTGTTTCATTTATAGCTGGCTACCTTTAAAACGAGTAAAATAAAGTATATAAATAACCCTTTCATTGTCACATTTGTGATAACAGCTCGCTTCACGTTTAGGCATGGTCATAATTTTGTCAGTGATAGCACTCTATGGGCTCCACCAAGTTGCCAACGACACCACATGGAAAGGAGTACAAGTGTTCGGGTGGGAGGGGGGTTCTATGTATATCACTGCCCAGGAGAGGACCTTCTGCAGTTCTGGGCATGCATCTGATTCTCTACTGGTGGCTAACTATATCTTTTCCGTCATAAGATGATTATGGACTTGGACCAAAGCGGACTTAGTACCGCGCACTCGACGGAGGTCAATGCTATGATCAAGACTAGATGGCGCATATCTCTGCTGGATACCTGGGTTTTCTGTTAAGTTTCTATTGTCAGTGATTATACCACGACCATGTGCGGATTGAGGCTGCGTTTCGCCACATTCCACAATGCTTTTATAGAAGTGGCCCCAAACCCTGGTCGCTCTTGATGTGCGCGAAACCCGGACAGGATTTCAGGCAACCTTGATAAAAACGTTCGAGTCTTGACCGAACAACAGATCCGGAGGCACATTGGAAATACTTTCGTGGTACTATGATACAGGTTCAGCTCTCAGTACATGCGGTAATCAGCCACGAAACTCACACGACATTGAGTGGCTGACACCCAGTGTCATTGAACGGATGAGCGAGATAGATAGATAAGAGAGATGCTGCCCACGAGGTCCTGTTGCAGAACAGGGGTTCATAGAATGTTTCACAATTTACAAACGACTGAGTAATCACGGTATATCCACCCAGCGTACTTAAGTGCGATATTAATCTAACATAGATGAATGCACTGAAACGATCAGAATCAGAAACGCTGCTCGGCAGTATGTCGAGAAAGGAGGATAGATATATTACGCATCTATTATAAACTCGTAGGCTACCCCAAGCATTCAGAATTTGAAGGACAATGCCAGGGTCGGATCTGGGAATGCCTTGAGGTGGAAAGAGCACTTCTCGGAGTGACTGTTTCTCCACCTGTTGGTGTGCTCACAACTTTGTCTGACTTACTAAATTCTACATAAAGAAACGCGATGGTTTCAACGCAGTGTAGTCGAAGCCATTCACATTATACGTCGATCAACCCAAAGCTCAACAGGGACCGCGGCCACCACAATCTCCCTCACGACTCTAGCCGGAAGTCACACAACTAACCCGCGATGTCATCATTCGCTGACGAAAAACGATGGACGTCACCAACTAGTATCGACAGTATATAAGTTGAAACTATCGAATTACTAAAGGCCGTTGTACAGCTCTGGAATAATGTGAAATGTGAAATCCTCCAGGATTTGAGCCGTGCTAATATTATAGAAGTTTTGAAGAAAGGGGATCGTGGAATCTGTGGAAATCACAGAGAGTTCAGTCATCGCAGTGTAACTGGGAAAGTATTTACCACACGGTGTTGCTCGACCGATTCTGTGAACAGATGGAACCTACTCTTCTTGAGCAGTGTGATTGTTGCAGAGGGATATCTACCATGTACACCATATCTTTACTCAGGGTTTTAGTCGACCAATGTTGGGGGTACCATACAGTTTGAGTTTATTTGCACTTTTTGTACTTTTTGAGTAGCCAGAGACTAAATCTAGCCAGAGACTATTTACATAGGGGGTAACAGAGAGGAATAGAGAGCTAAAGAAATGCTACAACTGCCAGTATAGGTTTCCATAACACGCGACGCTCGCATGCACTCAACGGATAGAGGAACGTTACTTGATCTTTTTGGCAATTAATTACATATTCCAAATATTCTTATAATTATCAAATATATTAAAATGTCACCTGTCCATTAATGCAATTAGACTGGATAATATGATATAATACCTAGCTAATTAAAAACAGAATAACTTAGCAAATTTCCGTATAAGCGAAAATTGAATAAATTACGGTCGGGTAACATTTTTGACTATTTCAGTAGTTTACACCACGAAATTAACAGTCGAAGTCTTCGTACGAGTTCTGAACTATTAGCACAAATGGAATAATGGAATGGAATATATATTGCTTTAACAGACATAGATCATCATTAAATGACATGCATAACATTATGAGCCGACACTAAATATCAAATTATCTTTTGTAAAAGACTTTTTTTTGTAATTTTTCTATTGTATATAAAACGATTATGCGACAATTCTTTGTCTTAGATTAATTAGTGTATTACGCACGACCAAATCTATTCTGTAGTGCTAAATGCATTTATTTGTAGTATCCATTCCATATCACTAAGTATACTGTACTGTACATAATATATTATAATGTTACTCGATATTAACTTGGATTTTATTTTAGAAGACACGAAAAATTTATAGATACGTTACTCGTACTTGTCGATTTGTGCATTAAATTCAGGTGAGTTCCATAGTTTATAATTATACGTTTATCACTCTGAATCCAATGCCATTACATGACATTTTTCATCACGACGTCAAAGGTGTCTACTTGTATTTTCTAAAAAGATATGTAAAAAATATAAAAAGATATATTTTTCCCAAAAAGATATTTTCCTAAAAAATACTTTTCTTTCAAAATAAGTTAATTCTTTCACTGCATGAAACAACGTCAAATATACTATATTTTTTTCAAAAAATACTTTTTCCAACAGACCTTTTTTAAAGAAGACATTTAATTTTAACTCTGTCAGTCACCAACCATGTCACCAAAAGTGTCACCGAACATGTCGCTGAACGTGCCACCGAACGTTTTACCAAACGTGCCACGAAATGCGTCACCCAATGTGTCATCAACCGGGTCACGAACCGGGTCACAAAACGTGTTGAAAATTGCCACACAATTCAAAATCACCACCAAACTTCTATTTGGCCGTCAAAATTCAATACGGTCAGCGAAAGTCCCTCCTAAATTCACATAGCCACCGAAAATAAAAATGGCTTCCAAAATCTGATGAATGTAGCTCATTTTTCATCCTACATTTTTTCTTCTTTTTCGAAAAATGTTGATACCACGATTAATTGTGGAACTCTTTGAAACTACAAGCTCAAATCACTAGGTTTTTTGTGTGTATCGGTTTCTACTTTCTCGTGGCGTTACACGCCATATTTAATTTTATGCACATCGCAAGAGATGAGATCACCGAGTGTCTTGTCTGGTCTATTGAGCATAACAACGCTTCACAGAGACTGCGACCATAAATCACTTACTTTTGTTGTGAACCAGTTTCTAATGATGTCACACTTTTATGTGTTTTAGTGACAAAACGCTTCACCGAAATATACAATAACAAATCACTGTTTATGTGTACATGTTTCTAATGACGTCACCACTTTATGTACAGAGTCAGAAATGACAACACCCGCGTGTCTAGCCTTTCTAGTACTGGAACTATTGAGCTTTAGTGACAACACGCTTCACTACGATTCCAAATCAATGTTTATGTGTACCTGTTTTTAATGACGTCACAGCTGTATTGTGTACATGGTTCTAATGACGCCACACCCTTATGTGCAGAGCCAGAAATGACAACACCCGTGTGTCTCACCAGTCTACTACTAGGACTATTGAACTTTTAAATTAGTAAAAATCTATGCACACAGACAAAAATAAAAATTGCCGGTCATCAGCTAGCATCTAAGCTCTGATCATATGTAGGAGTTTCGGTGCTTGCAATGCTAGGACTCCTAGTCATTTCAGAGCGCACCAACAATAACCCCAAAAAATGTTTATTGTCCCGGCAAAAAATTGCCATGCTGAAAACAGCTGATGACCGGCAATTTTTATTTTTGTCTGTGTGCATATATTTTTATGTTATCACGAACCAATATGACACATTTTTTACTTTTTAAATTAGTGACAACACGACTCACCAATGACGAATCACTGTTTATGTGTACATCTTTCTAATGACATCACCACTTTATATGCAGAGCCAGAAATGACAACACCCGCGTGTCTCACCTGTCTAGTACTGGGACTATTGAGCTTTGGTGAGCCAAACGCTTCATCGAAACTACAATGACAAATCACTGTTTATGACTGTGTACATGTTTCTAATGACATCACATATGTATGCGCAGAGCGAGAGCGTGTGTCTCGTTTGTCTATGAGCATACATGATAGGACGCTTTAGTCTTCACATGTTCCTAATGACGTCATACATTTATGTGCAGAGCAAGAAGTGACAACAACATCATTGTATCGTCTGGACTATTGAGCATCATTGACACAACGCCCCACACTGCAATCAAAAATACGAGCTCACTGTTTTTGTTTGTACATTTTTGCATATCCGTTTCTATTGACGTTACACTTTTATTTGCAGAGTAAGAAATGACAACACCCGTACCCGCGTTTCGTCTGTCTACTGAGCATCATTGACACAACGCCCCACACTGCAATCAAAAATACGAGATCACTGTTTTTGTTTGTACATATTTGTGTATCCGTTTCCATTGACGTTACACTTTTATTTGCAGAGCGAGAAATGACAATACCCGCGTGTCTCACCTGTCTACTACTGGGACTATTGAGTATCAGCGAGGCCGTGTCATGGGGAGGGGGCTACTACCCACCATACGGTGGAGGAGGATACTATGGCGGCTACACACCGGATCTCAGTATCCTTTTTATGCTATAATATAGGCTACAATACGCCATCGATTTTCATTTTCGGTTTACGTGTAGAACTAGGTAGACGACAGACATGTCCAAAGGCACCGAGAGGTAGTTTGCGAATGGTTGTTGTCAGGGATTGTTGGTTAGTTCGTGTGAGACTGAGAGTGTTTCAGAATTGGTTACGTAATCGTTTATGCGGTTCTACGTGACTTTGGTGAAGGTCCATGAGGCGGAACTGTAGGCTATGTCACAATGGATATGAGGCGTGATTTTGTGTTGAGAGATAGACGGGTCGAGCTCCATACGGCGGAGAGTCTTGACATGGTGGAAGATGCGATGGCTATACGGCCGTTGATGTTGTAATAGCAGGTACTTTTCTTGCTCGATAAGATTCTCTCGAGATAGGTGAGGTTGTCAGTGGTTGTGATAATGTTGGATTCAATTGTGGCTGGCGGACGGGAGGGAAGCCAGGGACTCTGTGATTGTATCATGGTTTTCGACCAGTTGACGTGACGGCCTATAGTTTGTCAGATTCCTTGCTGAAGGGCATCGATGAATTCTGCAAACCGTACAACATCGTCGGCATAGTCCAGATCGGTTAGAGGCTCGCTGAAGTCTTTACATCGAGGACGCCGGTGACGCGTGCATGTTCCACCGTGATTCACGATCGAGTAAGTCAAAGAGTTTCACAGTATATCTACTCACGCGGCGGCGTTCGGCATGGAGTGGGAGAGCTAAGATGCAGTTGAAGGTTGAGCGACCAGGAGTGATGCCACTTTGTTGGAAGCGCTGCTTACGTCGTACCTATTTTTTTTTATTCGTTCAAGGCAGATGTGGGCAAATAGTTTTCCTGGCACAGATATGCGAGAGCCTACCGCGGCATTTTGAGCAGTCAGCCTTCGATCCATTTCCTCTCTAAAGGGGGAGTATGATAGCGAGGGTTCGGTCAGATGGTATGACATAGAAATGACAGATGAGTGAGAAGAGAGAGATGAGCCATCCACCACGACACTTAAGAATTTCAGCTGTGATGACGCAGAGTCCAGGTGCGCGCGATTATTTTTGTTTAGTTTCTTGATGGCTATAGCTTTATTTCATCAGCTATTGGCGGACCGGCGTCGATCGAGCTTTAATATATCTATGGTGTCGATAGATGGGTCATGTACAGTATGATGGTGTCAGCTTCGGCTTGTAGATCTGGGTTCATGGGAGGGTGGAGGTTGTTGAATTTGTCATTGAAGTGCTCCTTCCAACGGTTCAGCTGCTCTGTGGCGTTGTTTACTATACGTACTCGTAGTTGGGACTTGGGAGTCAGCCTTGGTGACATCTGGAAGTTGCGCGAGTGTATGGCCGGTAATCTTGCGGATGATGGTTCGGTAGATTGAGTGATGCAGTGTTGCCTGATTTGCTGGCTTCTTCTGCATCGTCGGTGACGTCGTTGTATCAATTGTTTTGGTCGCGTTGTAGGAGTTGTTTACGTTTGCCGTTCATGATTTTATCCCCCTTCAGGCGGGCTTTGTGATTATTTACATTGTGTAGGCCTATGTAATCAATCGTGTATGACTTTATAGTGTGAGATATTATGTATTGTCGTTGCATCGAACTATTTCAAAAGAGCGCTTTAGACGTTCGTGATGTAGACTGACTAGACTCACGCCGCGAAGATAATTGGCGAGCTATTGGTAAGATGTACTGTATGGCGTTCCAGAATAATTTAGTTCTGATCACGACATGCCATTTAAATGTGTATATTGTCTATACATAATAGGGTGCATCAATATAGCTGCATATTTCGATAAGTGACATAACGCAATACTAATAGTTTTAGGAATATATATATAGTCATCCTTTTTACCATACCATATAGGACATACATATAGTATAGACGCTTTTGGAACTCTTGCGAGGAGACCTCAGTATGCGAATTAGCCATTCTGAATCGTCCTGTCGTACTAGAAATGCCAACGAATAACATTATAATCCATGCATATTTGGGATTAGTTACGTGATATTATATGACAGGTATAAATCAAGGAGTCCATTAATATAAAAAACTACTCGCATTTGTGGAAGCGGGCGTCTGGTGCGTCGAAGCGTGAACAAACATACATTAAGCTCATTAATGGCAAGTTCAAATTAATTTTTATATCATTATTTTTATATGAGATTAGATTGTACTGTACTTCAATCAACATGTCTCATCATAATATATCTATATGTATTATGACACCTTAACCCCGCTCCAGTAAGCTGCCGCCCCGCCCCAATGCAGGTTTTCAAACCGAGTTTACGACCGAGTACGTTTGCCAACCGGATACGCGGAAAGCGTCAGGTGTACCCACGAGCGTACCACGCTGTGCGCACACAACCTCGCCCTCAATACCCTGTCCCTAGTCTACACCGTCTGCGTAACGTCGACCTACCGGACTATGGGTGTTGGTGCAGCAGTTACGGACGATGTGTAGAGAGCCCTAATGAGTATACACCATATGCCCCTGGCATTCCGTGTGCTGGGGGTAGAGGTAGGGGAGGATCACGTACCTTCGATGGACCTGTATGTTGCTGCCACACATATGGGAAAGGAGGAGGGTATTAATGCTTGTGGGTAGTGCGGGGATCCAGGAGATTCTATGGATTTGTATAATATGTTGCTGTCATAGCTATATGGAAAGATATTAATGATTGCGTATACTGTAATGTGCTGTGAAATTCCATGGACTTATGTTATTACTGTTGCCCTTGTACTTTGAAGAGTTCAGTATCTACTGATGACGTCACTCACGGATAGTCGCATAATACGGGTCGATGGAATTTGTGCACAAAACAAAACAAAACAAAACAAAACACCACGATGATTGTATTAGGTGGGGAGTGTCACAATATCGGTGTTATACATCACTACCATTAACTTCGATGAAGTCTGAAATCTGGGCGTGTGTACGTGTGTCCGTCGTCGATATTGTATAGCGCTATTGTGCCGAATGTATACTGTATAACCTATTAGAGACAGCAGTTCGCGCGGCTCGCGTGCTCTGTAACGGCTCATCGGTACAATTTTGATCTGGACATTATCGACAAAATTTCTCGATATGATATTCAACCACAGTTACTCGAAATGATTTCTTCTCTATCTTCAGTGGTTTTCGAATTTATATCAGGTTGCTTACTAGTAATTTTAGGCAAGGATTAGTCAGTAGTAACATGACATTACGGCATGAAATGTTGTATGACGTACGATATACCTGTGAGCATAGAAACAACGTGGACTTATCGATTGGTGACCTCATCTATTACGATTAAGTCATGGATCGTTGCGTTACCTTTCACTAGTGCACTCTACTCACGTTCGATATAATTATGCGTAAAAGACTTGACGATAACATAAATGACACTATCGTCGCTTGCATAACTTACATAAGGCAAGGTCTCACGTGAATGAAGTGGCATTGTCTTAACCAAGAGACGTTAAGACGACAGGGCGAATATATGTTCGATTGAATAACAGTATGATGTCGTGACGTTGGCTACACTTATTGGTGCATGTACTAATGGATCTGTAAGTTAGTAAGTGAATGCCGTATACATACCTATTATCAGTAAATATCTTCCAACTTACAGAAGTGTCGCACTTTTGCATATCATTATTATAATCGTGCTTAAATCGTGCAAATTTGTCCATAATATATAGCTTTTACAAAAAGTGTTCATATCACATTTCAATTTGAGATGGCATTATCGTAATATCAAAAAAGCATATTAATTACCACGTAATTAGATATAATATTGTAGGTCTATGTAACACATTACACAGTAATATCGCATTTTCTAGTTTCCCAATATATCATCGAGAAAGTACTATGCCGGTGGCTATGTTTCCATAGTTGTCATATTATAAACTTACTCGATAATTGTTAATTTTTTTATGTTTGTAATATATTACTGTATAATATGTATATTACACTTTAGTGCTTAGTACATTGTACATGTCATGCATGTAGATTTACACAATACACGCACAGGTATATAATCTTACATAACAATGTCACTTTTTTTGTGAATAACTGAATTACACCATTGATTAAAAATACCAATCAGACACGAAGTCATTAACACCTGTCTAATCATCAAGGTGACACAATATTTAAAGGTAAGCATTGCACTACTAACTTAAATGTAAAAAATATAATGTCTTGTATAGCTATAAATATCCATATTGAATAATTGCAATTGGTTTTTGACACTATAGTCTTGTAATATTTTTTATTACTGTATGTTGTACAAAAGTAATCGATATAATTATCTAAATGAATTATTTCTTATAGCATTCAGTCCACATGACTGTATGTACATTATTAAAAAAAACCACAACTAGACTATAATTGTTTTTCATTCATAATTCAATACTATACAGAATACAGTATGTATAACATAATTATTATTGGTACGTTTTTGTGTGTAGGGACCGATATGATACGATATGTCGTTTCATATAAACATCGTATCGTATACGTGCCGTACTGTGCCGTAATGTACCGTACAGTACCGCACCGTACCTTACTATACTGTACCGTACTGTACCGTAGCCTACCGTACTGTACCGTACTGTACCGTGCTGTACCGTACTGTACCGTACTGTACCGTACTGTACCGTACTGTATCGTACTGTATCGTACTGTACCGTACTGCATCGTACCGTACTGTACCGTACTGTACCGTACTATACCGTACTGTACCGTACCGTACTGTACCGTACTGTGCCGTACCGTACTGTACTGTACCGTACCGTACCATACCGTACCATACTGTACCGTACTGTACTGTACTGTACTGTACTGTACTGTACTGTACCGTACCGTACCGTACCGCACAGTACTGTACTGTACCGTACCGTACAACTATACCATGTCCTATTTATTTTGCATAGAGGTCTACACACTACCATACTCTACCGCATGCACCCGCGCCACGTCGTGTCGTGTCGTACTATACTGTCCAGCTATTAGTCCGTAACACTGTATGTACGGTATTAATCAGGTCTAAGCCCAGGCTTGGCCTGACAATGTGGGGGTACCACTGTTGAATTAAGTGCTAGAGAACTACAGGGTCAATGTTTGTCGTAAAGTGAGTAGTAGCAGTCGAACCAACTATGCTTGGTAACTCGTTGAATTATAAATATAATGCGTCCCAAAAAAGCCGAACGGAACTTCATGAATAGATTATGCAAAATCTATGGGAGGTATATGCGTATTAATACATGTACATTGAAGGAGTATCTATTTTCTGTCTAAAAAGTGTTGAAATCGACCAATATTTCACGTAGATATGTTTGATTTAAGAGAGCATGGTCATTGGTCAACATCGCTTTTACCATGTTATTTTACAGATATTGTAAAACGCAGTTCGTCTACCAACCAAGTCATATTATACCGTGACTGCACCCACATTAGCAACGTATCATGTAATCACCATTCACCATTCGGGCATGTGGGTCATACGTAAAAATGGGTAAAACCCCACTTTGACCATACTCTACTAAATCAGTCATATCTGTCAGTTAACTTCCGATTTTAACAATTTATGACTTTTTCGAAAGGAGATCGATACCCCTTTAAATGAACATAGTCTACTTTCCCGCTATAGTACTAGAGCAATGGGTGGCCAAAAATCATGAAATATTTGTTCGCGATTTTTTTGTCGAAAATCTAAATTTGGTACAGAAATAGCCTGCTGGTACACTCAGATTTGTAATTTGGGCT
>WNLI01194187.1:0-13231 GCA_025802215.1 Wirenia argentea | reverse complement strand
TTCCACTTTCGGTTTCCAACTCGGCCGACAGGGGCTCAAGACGCTCAACCGCTCATCGGAATGGACAGCTACCACACTTTGAAAACCTTAGGAACACAACATCAGGATGTTGGCACGCAAGAGCAATATTTTGGAAAACAAGAACAATATTTTGGAAAATAATAAGATTTGCAAATCACAAACAATTTTGTGACAGAATGTTGGGTGGTCTTAAATTTTAGTCATGCGATAGATGCCGACCCTCATCCTAGCCTGCAAAAATCCGTTTAGACCCTACTCTCGCATTTGTTCTCATCCATAAATAGCCCCATTTTGTTTTGTTTCGTTAGCCGTGTAAAATACGCCATACGTGCCTGATCAGACGCCATTACTAAGCAGAATCATGATCACGTCATAGCCTATACACGACCAAGATCATGTCATAGATAATCCGTCTATAATCAGCGAAAGAACACGCCTATCCCAAATACGCACTGTCCTAAACAACGTTGAGTTAAATATTTGATCTAAGGCCGTAAAATTTACATGCATGGCAAGATAATGATAAATGGAAAACTGTTACTGATAGTCTCGATGTTGGTACAACTCATGTAGATCTTATGGACCGAGTGTTGACATGGCTTTTAATGATACTAATAATACGAACTCTGATATCTTGGTGACAGAGGGCCCGGTACAGATCCATGCCGTTCTCCTTACATCCCATCCAGTACCGTGGGTTTGGGTATTGGAAGACTTGGGTCTGCACTAGCTTTAGGCGGAACCACGCATCGTCCGGGACTATCGAAGAAAAACGGCATTACATTATTTTACAATAGTATAATTCACAGTGAAAATACACAGATAACATGGTTTGATCAATATTTATTGTGCTCTTCAGTAGAAGTTTTTTTTAATTATGCATAAAATGCGATACATAGCTTGATCACTACTTGACATATGAAGTTATAGAGACCACATTAGACTAGCGCAATATGTTTGTAATCAATATTTATTGTGCTTTTCAAGAAAAGTTGTAAGAATGACAGATACAAAGCATAACATATGCACTATTTAAGTATACATAATACAGTATACCGTTTAAATATGATGTGTAAATATAACTCGGTTATTGAATAATGTCAATTATACAGTACATGCTTGTAAACTATCCGTTCTAGTATTCATACCTTAATTATACATTTTATAGCCTAAACTCACAATGTAAAATAGCTTCTTGTAAAGCCTGCACCGTGTCCCATCTAGAAAACTGAAATGTACAGCAAAACGCGAGTATAGGCTATTGTCTAATGTCTATCACTTAGTTTTGGTTCAATTACGAGCCCATGACACATCTTGAACGGATTGGACATAGGCCTACCTAAAATATATTTCAAACGAAAATTTCTAGAGGTTTTTCGATAACTATGCATTGGTTTGTACAAAGCCACATGTCCATATATCTATATATATATATTTTTTCTTTTCTTTAGCCAAGTAATGAGTATTGGGTACGATCATTAGAAGCAAAACAAAATTAATGAAATAGAAATTGAAAAGCAAGTTATAAATCTCTGTCCGTAGAACTGTGATAGTAGCAGAAAAGTAAATTATGCAGCTTTGTTAGCATTTTTCCTACACCAGTGTCTCTTCTACTAATTTATTAATATGTAACTGTAACTGTAATATCAGTTACTGTATATCACTAGTATAGTCTATGTCCAACTATAATTATAACTTAGGTACTGTATAGTTCAATTATTGTTGCAGTATAATCGCCGTATTACATACCTGTACATACGCGAAGTACATCAGTTTATAGATCGATTTCGCATTGAATTTACATGATAGATTGATCCCGAGTCCATCGAGTGAGAATTCACTTTCATTGCGCAACATTTTCAGCGAATGACGGTAAAGCAGCGCCGCATCCATGGGATTAAATTCCACGATATATTGCGCCATCATTGATGCGTCGTACGCGTAAAGTGGTGACGTCACGTTGTCGTGGATAGCTCCGTTAAATACGTCATTGAGGTGGTACGTGAAGATGAGTCGAGCGAGAGAAATGGTGGCTCCTTTCAGGTCATCTTCAGTCGGCCACAGTGGACCAGAAAACTGGCGTAGGGCCGCCTCACGAAAATCTGAGTATAATAGCTGACAAACTTCACATTGTGGTGTTGCTATATGGATGTAACGAATTTGGAATTTAGACTATGAAGCATTTAAAACATGGCCGTCAACCAGACAGGGTTTTCGGTGGTATATTATCACGGACACCAATGTATGAGTTGCTATAGCTATATCAATTACTGTTGATCTCAAACGACATTTGCAGTATGACATCAATAGGTAGTGATTCTTACGTAGTGAACAATGAACATCAAAACTGCATGAGTGCATGGCCAATACCGTTGACCATGAACCAATATTATATGACAATCTTTCATTTTCTAGCTATAATATTCTAAATAACATTGTAACATCTAAGGCTACCCAACGTACAACTACATTAATTTTAGTTTATTATATTGCATAGACAATGTGTTACTCTTCTGTCAGGGGATGTAATTTAGGCCTAACGTTATCATTAATTTTGATATGGGTTTGTAGGCAACATTTGATTCGATACAGGCCTACTATGATCATAATATGCTATTATTATTATTATGTTTATTGTGTTTAAACTGTAAATTTTCATCAATAGGAACTTACTCTCAGAAGCTTTCTTCACTCGACACAGAGTACAATTACTGGCCACGTGAAAAATTTCCCTCCAATCGACGACCATGCGACGGATGACTCTATAGCTGACTAACGGATTGGTCATCAGGGTTGGGGTGGCGGTGATGTCCAGCAGGTCTTTGCGGGTACGTGATATAAACCTGATATCATGATTTGGTAACCGTGGGTATAGTATATGAACATATTACCGACAATCTAGATAGATGTAAAGTATAGGCTAGAGTCGCTAGACTAAGTGAAGCTAACAGTTGTCGGTGGTAGACTGTTGGTATGTACGACAGACCCGTGAAAGTTCCATTATCACATAACAGTAAATGAGGGGAGCCATGAGTTGTAATTGTATATATTTTTCCGGAATTTATCCTAATTGCTCAACGTAGGCTACGTCAGGAAGTCAATGCAAGTAAAATACAAGTTACGTGGACGTATCGAATTAATGTTCTGAGATCTATCAATTTGACTGAGGACTATTTCAGCAGGAACAGTATAGCCTAACTGATGCAGTGAATTGAATCAATGGACTGGTCGATCGATAGACCTTTATGACAATATCGATGGTAGTGGATGTACTACGCTTACAGTTTACTGCCAAACTAACACACTTAGCTAACTGTTTTTGGCACTATTGATACCAGCTAAATATATAGGAACTACAGATCAGCTAATATAAAAGCTAAACAAGATGTCTTCGAGATAGGCTAAATTTAATACCGGTATACTCACTTATCCAAAATCGAGACTTGATCAGGGGTATACGCCGAGTAATCCCCGGATATATATCATACCAAATCAGATCCAGGTATTCGTCAAAATGCGATAACATTCGCCATTCCACAACCGGCAACCGTTGTAACTTCTTCATGGATGTGAAAACGCTGGCTGAAGTCGGGTGGTGCGATATGGTGATCGCCAAACACGTTACAATCATCACAATTACATCCTTTAGCGACATCTTGTGAATAGTTTCGTTACACATTAGCAGACAATTAAACTATCGTCGAAGCGTTCATAGTCGGACGAACAAGCGTATAATAATCAACCACAAATTATATTCCCATATTTAAATACTTGTTCCCAACCCATAGGCCTACAATATCAAATTCGACCACCATTAACAATTTTAATATGTGGCGGTGAAATTCTGCCGCAGGGCACGCGCCGGCGCCGATATCGCTCGTGATATATATAATTTTTGGATTATCATTGATTAATTTGAAATAATTAGCTACATTGGCTCGTTAAAACGACGGATATATTATATTATTGTTAGACGTAGACTACCTTTAATTTGCCATATACGATTACCCACTGAGTTTTGCATAATGCTATGCGACTTTTCAAAAGCGTTTTACTGGGACAAACTGTACATAATTTAATTAATTATTTTTTTGTTAATCGGATAATTGTCTACATAATTGTTTTACTGTAATCGATGTTATATTATTGAAAACGTGCCAGATACTGTCCACGCATACGAATACCGTTTCCATGACCATTTAGGTTTAAATAATTTTTTGGCGAAACGTTCTGTTAAAAACATCTTACGCAGTCTACTTCTAACGGGCATTTTAATTTCCCATTTGATTTGATTTATTTGGGTAATCAGTTTGTATTACACCCATTCACAATAGGGGGAACTGAGGTATAGGCTATACTACCTTGCTCAAGCACAAACGGATCCCACTTTAGGAGTGAACCTACGATCTGTCACATCCCGCGCCGCGGATTACACCTCAGACGCGGATCATCAACCAGGTTACATGACCTCAAAGTGAATTTTCGATCTCTGCTAGAGTGGAGATGGGTGGTGGATATCAGCCGTATACGCCGTCAGCTAGTCAGTCTAGTGGTCAGCAATCCGGTTCTGTGAAAATTTTCTTATTTGCGGAAAAAAGAGCATCTAAATTATTATAATTATTATGTATATATCAATAGTGTATTCCTGTACTGTATAATAATATACATATATATTATTAGTTACGTACGCCTACTGTAAAATCGTCGCAAACACGCCCTAAGGGAAGTGCCCACTCACCCGCTGCCCCACTCGGGTAACCGACATACACGTACGCCCTAAAGTAGTGACTAATACGTATATCACGTAAATTGACGTAATACGTGATATGAGTGACGTCACCATGACACCACACATGTGTGTCATGTTAATTTTTTTCCATAGATGTGAAGGCTAGACATATACCTACACATAGATATTAAAATCATGCATGTACTTTATCTAGAACCTGAAAAATACATGCTGTATCTAGTCCGCATTTACCCCTACCCCAATATTGTACACTGGGATGGGGTGAGGCATGGTATACCTCTGCTTATACTCATATTATAATGGATATGAGTAGAAATTTGCAGTATTTATACATAAAATACGTAAGTGTAACATATAAAGTCAATTACACACATACATGGTTGACAATAATGTAGAAATACACCAAAAACAGTAAAAATGTTACAAAATCTCATATTTCAATACTATTGGCATAGTATCGATCACGCTGGGGACCACTATGTGGTCATTAGTGGACGGATTTGGATAATTTATGTTGTTTTGTGTAGAGGACATCCATACCTACACATAATCATACTGGAATTTTTATGAGAAAATAAAGTTATCATAATTAATACGTCTTTAAAGTCTGATTAGTTAATAAAAATGGCGGCCATTTTGAATTCAAGATGGCCGACACAGACGGATTTTCGGAATTGCTTCAAGCATATTTTCCAAGAGAGGATACATGTGCCTAACTAAATCCATTGGAACATTTGAGTTGACTCTTATTGAAACTTTTTTGATGTTGAGGATATGTATACGTACATTCTAGATACTACTCACCTCTGCCTGATAACGACGTAGTTTGGGAAGCTTTCCAGAGCGCCGATTGGAAACATGTCCCATCTTGATGTGAAACGCCTTGAGTCGAGATTCTAGTAACGAAAGTGACGAATCTCCACTCTCTAGTTCATTGTTGTTGTTTAGGCGATCAAACACTGCTCTGCGACGAATGTCTTCATGGATACTGGTTTTGATTATATGCTCCGTTGCCTCCCGCCATTTGCCATTTTTATCGTATTCATTTCCGGTTTTTAGATAAGTACCACTGGTTGATATGTCTTCGTGTTTTCGTGGAGATATGTGGTCAAGTTTTCTGGGAGATCTATCATTCTTTCTGGGGGATCTGCTGTCACATACTTCTAAATCTAACAGCTCTTCGCTTTCGTCGATAAAACCAACTTGATCGATATTGTCGTCGTGTAGACCTAAGTTGCTTTGAATTCCTCTCGGATCATGACGCGTGTCCGGTTTATTATTAATCTTATCCTTTAGTAATTTTGTGTTGTCATTTGCATTTATGTGATTTGGGAGCAAATTGTTATTATCTTGAACGTCTATATGACTTAGCAGCGTGTCATTTACATTATTGGCATCGTGTTTCTTGTTATCTCTCGAATTTACATTGTCGGATGATGGTTTCGTGTATGTTATTGGACTCTTCTCAATGTTCCTATCGTCAGATAGTTCGTCGTCCGGAATACCTTCCTCGGTTATGGATGGGAGATGTAAACCATCGGTCACCTTACTATCACTGTGACTCCCTTTTCGACGCGCCGGCTGCGATTTTTCTGGATCTGTGGATATCGTTGTTCTGGTACTAACTTTGGATGTATCTACTTTTTCTACGGTTACAGCACCACTCGTCGATCCCGATTTATCGTCAGTACTTAACTGACTGTTGTGATTTACTGGTTGAGGCGAAACATTAGTTCGATTTTTAAGCTTAGGTGATATATTCTTCAAGGCAAGACCTAAATCTAAATCTTCGGGACTCTCGTGGTTGCCCCGCAAGTATGCCGGCATCGAACCTTGGAACCACGCATCCGCAGCCGATACTTCCCCTGCCTCATCAAGTCTGTTACTCATCCGACTCGTGTCTCTGAGTTCTCCATTCACCATCTCACCAAAACCCGACATTTGTGACTCACGCCTGCTATACGAATATCCAAGCCTGCTATTCGGCGTTGGATGTGTGTGCTCAAATTGACTCATACGCCTGTCGTCATTTATAGATCCAACACTCGGTCTGGACCGCCTCCTTCGCTGTTTCGGCTGCGCTTCTCTCCATGCAACCATGTCTTCATCTATCATATCCTCCAGCGCTTGTCGAAGCGCCAGCAAACTTCGCGGTTTCCGTTTCGGTTGTAACGATTGTCGTTTGAATTGTTTTGATTTATTCGCGATATTCTGTCGTATACTTTCGCGTATCCTCGCCTTTTCGTGCATCAGATCTTTGATGAACAAACTACCCTTCACGTGTGGTTCAACTAACTCTGCCTTTCCTGCAATGAACCTGTCTATCATATGCTGCGTTAGACTTTCTTCGTCTGGTAAACTCTTCGCAGTCACGAGAGGTGGTAACTTACGAACGGTCGGACGACGACTAACCTCCATTTTGAAAGCTAGATACCCCAACAGTGGGATTTGATGACCTTGCATGGATTCATTTCTCGAACGTAATTTAGCTTCGACGTGATCGCGAATTATTTTGAGAGTCGCCGGACTTCGTTTCACTATTAATCGGTCGAAATTCTTATGATCCAGAATGAAAATCTCCGTATTGGCTGAACACGTGACAGTCTGCATGTATGTCCCTAGATTGAGCACCGTCTCGATATCACCCATTACCTCATTGTCGTGTATGTTACACAATGTGACACTTTTATCTCGCGCAAACTTTTCCGCCGCCACGTATCCCATTGACCGCTTCACTGCCACGGGCTCGACGCGAGTTGGGAGAACGGCGGGATCTTGGAACTTCCTGAGGATCGCGTTCTTTCTTGGTTCTCTGGGGACATACAATATGGTGTTAATGTATAGTCTGTAGCCTACCATGCATTGTTAGAAAGCCAATTATATTACCTTTCCTGTGTGTATCGAAAACAAATATTTATACCGTTAGGCCCTATCGCCAAGAGAAATAATATTGTAAGTACGAATTTTGTGATTCCTAAAAATCAGATAATGCTTTGATCACCAACATTTTTACATGTAAATTAACATAATTCCAGTCAGCCCAGTTACAGTCAGTCAGCGATCATCCCAGTAACAGTCAGTCAGCGATCAGCCCAGTGACAGTCAGTCAGCCCAATGACAGTCAGTCAGCCCAGTGACAGTCAATCAGCGATCAACCCAGTGGCAGTCAGTCAGCCAGCCCAGTGACAGTCAGTCAGCGATCAGACCAGTGACAGTCAGTCAGCCCAGTGACAGTCAGTCAGCCCAGTGACAGTCAGCCCAGTGACAGTCAGTCAGCCCAGTGACAGTCAGTCAGTCCAGTGACAGTCAGTCAGCCCAGTGACAGTCAGTCAGTCAGCCAGCCCAGTGACAGTCAGTCAGCCCAGTGTCAGACAGTCAGACTGACTGACTGACTGACTGACTGACTGACTGACTGACTGACTGACTGACTGACTGACGGACTGACGGACTGACGGACTGACGGACTGACGGACTGACGGACTGACGGACTGACGGACTGACTGACTTGCTGACTGACTGACTGACTCACTGACTCACTGACTCACTGACTGACTTACTGACTGACTGACTGACTCACTGACTGACTCACTGACTCACTGACTGACTGACTCACTGACTGACTCACTGACTGACTGTGACTGGCTGACCGTGACTGACTGACTGACTGACTGACTGACTGTGACTGACTGACTGATGTTTGTTCCAACATTATCATGCCTCTATCCAGTTTTAAGTCGATTCTATTTATAGAGTTCAGTGGCTGTAGTGCACTCCAGCAAAATCGCCATTTTTCAGGCGACATACGTCACGATTCAGAGCCGTCTCTAGTTATAGGATCTCTGTGCATGGATGGATCCCAGAAAGTTCGTGGTATCCTTTAATATTTTTATGAGACAAATAAGATCAATTACATGCCTTTAAAATTATTTATTATGTGATGACATCATAGATTTATAGAGCTCTAGTCAGTTAGAGAGTTGGGGTCTTGGTAACCAGCCAATGATTTGAACAGCGAGTAGTTCAGAGTGATTTTGTATTATAATAGTTGTAATGAGTATTACACAGTAGATGTAATTGCAGTAAAACTAGAATTTAATTTTAATGTATACTTTGTATATTATATGTAAATATTTTTAGGCTATAGGATTATTGTTTTATAATTTTGGTATTTTTACCTAATAAAGTTTATAATAATAATGTAATGAATTGACGAGGACACAGTACATATGTCATCTTAAGGTACAGTAGATGTCAAATAAGTGTACACAGTAGATGTCACTTTATAGTAGGCCCTATACAGTAGATATAGGCCCTACTGTGTAAATAAGTGTAGATAATGTATCATAATCATATAATATTGTAAATATTTGTAAATAATGTAAATATTATTAGTTATTCTTCATTTTAGGTGTGAATATGGGATAGTATTTTCCCTCAGCCGTATGTAGGCCTATTTCCCTCGGTCAATTTATTTATTACCATTTTGAGCTTATAATCTATTCCCAACCTACATGTAACTGGACAGGATTGTACTCTACAACGGATGTCGATGTAACAAATTTAGTATGGTCGAGTCGTCGCGAACAGAAAACAATCATCCTTATTAAATTAGGCTATTATTAGCATGTAAAAATGTTGCTGTCTTGTGTAGATTGCACAGTTAATAATCTCGGCGTCAAGTGAGCCCAGAAATTTTATCTTTCAATGTTGCAGCATAGAGTTCTAGTGCAGGGCTATCTTGACTCTTCAGTTTGTTGTCATCACGTGATGTCAAAGTAGTAATATTTTCGACCTTGACCCCCAAAAGTGGGATATCGTGAGATATTTCCCTGCTCTTAACCAATCAGAATCCTGGACATTACTCAAAATGGTAATAAACTATATTATTTCACAGTGACCAACTTTTGTGCAGGTCAATTTGTGCCTCTGTGATGACCAGAAATATGACTCAGTGTACACCAAATCGTTTGTCAAGAACGCTGCCATATGTCAGTGTAAGTACCTATGTAATATGACTCAGTGTACAGTCCGTTCGCAAGTTTTAATCCTCCCACAATCCACTCGTAACCTAAAAGAGCAGTCGCAGCTTACGTCGAGGCTTGAGTACCGTACCAACTTAACCTGACAATACTCATGGAATTTAAAAACTGACCCCCCTATTATATAGTAAAATGCTTTAAATATCTATGCAGATTGGCTGGGATGGGTAGATTGTATAGGGTGGGTAGATTGGTGGTGGTGGGTAGGGTATAGAGTGTGCATGGGTGGGTGTGGGTGAGGTAGTGTGGTTTGGGTAAAGTGTGGGTAAGTTGGTAGGTTAGGTGAGATAGGGTGGTGGGTGCGTGGTAAGGTGGGGTAGAGTGTGGTGTGTGGGGTAGGTTGGTGGAGTAAGTGTGGGTGTTGCGTGGCATCGGTTGGGTAGGTGGGTGGGGTAGATTCTGGGTGTGTTGGTAGTGTGGTGGCATGGGTGGGGTACAGGGGTAGAGTGTGGGTGTGTGGATTAGGTTGGTGGCGTAGAGTGTGGCATAGCTGGGGTAGAGTGTGGGTGTGTGACTTCGGGGAGCTGGGTGGGTTGGTGTGGTATTAGAGTGTGGACGTATTGGACGGTGGATGGGTGAGTGGGGTAGAATGTGGATGTGTGGGTGGGTAATGTAAAACTTATATCAGTATCTTGTTTTACTATATATTATAATAGCAGGGGCAGTTTTAAATTCCATGAGTATATTATATCTGGCGCAGTGTGGCTCGACCCACAAGAGCTTTTAGTTGCACTTGTGAGCTGAACTGATCAAAAACGATGGTTTAAACAGAGTCATGAGACTTGATTGTATGGTGTTGAATTAATGGTCACAGTTGGTGGATTTACATTACGTACGTCAGTACTTAGTGTGTATAGATTTTACTTTACACTATCAGATGTATATGGATTAGACTGTAATTACATACTGTGGCATTTGTTACATTGTAGACTAGTGAGTTGAGGCCTACTTCAAATGGATGTGCGACAGCTGACTTTTAAAATTTTCTAGATAGATAGGAATTTAACACTTAGTGAGAGTGAGAGATGATGCTTTAAATGAAACAAATACTGTACCATCAGCGTCAAATTTATCAATAAATATAATCTACATTACATTACCGCTTATCAATTTTGGATTAAAATATTTGGGGAAATATCGCTGTTGACATCTGAAATGTTTGATTTAAATGTAATTCTGCAGTAGTATACACAGTTAATTCACCTCGCAAATTTATGGTTGGTGTGGGTGTTTGCATCTCCTGCTCTAGCCATTCCCATTATCCCTAACGTCAATTGGAATATTTTCCTAAATATATTCCCATTTATTTCAAAGTCCTCAAAATGTTGAAGGCCTTCAAAATGTATTTCTTAGGCTATAATACGGAAATCTATTTTTGTTCACATAAATAAATGAGTTGTTCTTTGGAATCCACTTAACCTACACTGTGGCAACATGGGGATTTAAGTTGGGGAGCTCTATGCTATAGGATCACGCTCACGCCAGAATGACTGCTTTCTCCATAAGTACTTCTACTACCTTTTGAAACGTTGCTATATTATGCAAAAAGACTATTTATAACCATGTTTAATCTGTAGCACAGTATCATTGTTACTAAAGGAGGCCGAATTAAATGTCTAAAAATCCATTTTGTTGGTTGTATCTACTAGTAAATGCATAAATGTTCTAGTAGTCTTACACTATATTACCCTCATGATATGAGATAATCTACATGACACCAAGGTACTATATTGCCACTTTTACCAAAAATTTATAACTCCGGCAAAGTACATCGATCTCGGTTCTTTAAAAATTGATACGTCGCGTACATAAGCTAGCGGTCAATAATCAACCAATAGAATCGCGATAACTGTCAATTTTAAATCACTTCAGTTTGAATGAGCAACATATAGAAACTGTAAAGATGCGCGGTTTTATTCGGTAAGGTTTATAGAACCGAGATCGATGTAATTTGCCGGAATTATAAATTTTCGATACGAGTGGCAATATAGTGCCTTGGTGTCATGTAGATTATCTCTTATACCACGACGGTAGTATACTGTAAGACTACTAGAATTACGCATTATCAAAATGGATTTTTAGACTTTAGGCCTCGAGGAGGCCTCCTTTAAACCAGGAGTGCAGTCATAACAAATTTTTTATACGTTGTTAGGCAGTCGATAGTGACATGTAAAATCGTAATTTTAATTAATTTCATCAAAAACTGACCTCGCTACTGTGGTTGTAAATAGCAATAATTTGCCATTTTCCGATAGGGGACTAATTTTGTCAGACAAAAATCTTGTTTTGAAATTTCCACCTCCATCCACCTCATGACGTCAGAATTACGCAAATCATCGAATAAAAAAAGAGAAAAATTTAGCTCAAGCAATGTCTTGTTGTTTCATGACGTCACCAGGTGGATAATTCAGAACAAGGTAGTCTTGATTAGAAAAATATGTTAATTTGACCAATAACGGCCATAATGGCAATAACTAACGATAATGGGGTCCTAAAAACGTCAAAATAATTGCAAATATTTGGTAATAGTATATACTACTACATATCGAAAATTCATTTTGACTGCAGTCCTGGTTTAAGGGTGGTTGGTTAGTTTGTGTATCATGGCGTTGGTTAGGTGGTTAAACCAGCAGACATTCCCTATCAACATCATAAAACGTCGTCCAATAACCATTTCATGCATTGACTGATGCTACATGAATTATGTATGTTGTTGACAGTCGAAGGAACGTCTGATAGCAAGCCTACGAGAGGGCCCAGGGGCATCTGGCGAGTCAGCAGGGGTGTCACAACTTGAGTACGATGCTGTCAAACAGGAGCGCGATATGTTCCGTGAAGATCTGCAGCAGTACAAGATGACTGTCGACAACTACAAACTGGAAATACAGGTAGGCTATAGTAAATATTCTCATTATCGGCCCACCCTTTTTTTTGCAATAACAAGATTATTGACCACACATTTTCATTATTTTACGCGCGCAAACAAATCTCAGTCAATCGCCACAACTCGTATTCTCAGCATGTAAGCAAGCTGTTTTGACCACTATGCCACCAAAGCTGAGTGAACTTTTTTACTGTCGTCTTAGTATTGTAGAGCAATATTTCTTGGTTATATTTCATCAACGACTTTAAACTAAAAAATGGTCGAGTGCATAATATCTGTCATAGACTGGTCGCCTTGAGATCTCATTCATATCAGGTTCAAGCCTGGGTCATGATAGAAACGTGGCTTTTTTTCTGTTACTATATTCTCTTCGGCAAGGGACGTACCCCTGCTTGCCTTCACTAGTTCGTGGCACACTGGTGGTGAAGGCGAAAAAAGGTCCAAAGTGATATTATGCACGTTTGAAAACAGTTTCGGAATCGCAAATACACCTAGTTTCAGGAACCAGTGACCATTCAAATCAAAAAAATCGTCCTG
>WNLI01194076.1:0-13235 GCA_025802215.1 Wirenia argentea | reverse complement strand
CTCTTCATTGGGGCGGAAATTGTCTGGGGGCTGACAAGATTTCATTAGACGTCTCTTTACGACCGTCTTTTATTGCTATTGCATTAAAAGTGGTTGCCGGCAATATTGATGATAGTCTAAAAAATTAAGTAGACGCGTTTTTACCATATGAAAAACGATTACCAAAGCAAACTTTATACCATAATCCATCACGTAGGGAGTATCAATCACATGCATCGTATGTGAATATTTGTCGGCAGTGCGTGTGATGTGAAAGCGGATGTGAATGCCTGTAGGTTCCATACCTAAACTGGATTATATATTTATGTGCGTGTTCTGGGGCAAGGTAGATAATATGGATCACGATCATAAACGGCAGCCGTGGGTTCGATTTCCACACGTGTCGATTTTCAAACAAATTACAATTGGACATACCTGCCTCGTGTATATCAACTCTGTTGTATGACTCACCTATACTATATGTCAGCGAGACTGTGCCCATGCAGCTCCGTACTGTCTTCCACAGGAAGACCCCTATCATCCAGAGTACGAGGTAGTTTAGAAGGTATATGTGTCGTGTAGTAATATCTTTAATATTTATGCTGTGTCGGGAGTGAAGAAGTTCTTCAGATACAATTTCGGTTCGGATATTTACATTGAAGTAAGCGCCATGCCCAATCAGCGGTAACAGCGTTATAACAGACAATTCCAAAGATGAACGGTGCACGGCTTACTCACTCAATGATTGTATGTTTTCTACGCGTTTATTGCCCAAAAGACACGCGGTACGTTTCATGGCATTCACGTATCGCATCCGCATATTTCTCCATTGTCTTCACTTCCAATGCAGCAATCCTCATTTCTTCTTCCAGTCGGCGTTTCAGTTTCTTAGACTTGCCTATTTGCTGGAAACGTTCGTAGTTAGGGAACGGGCAAATGCTTAAGCCCTCAAAGCTCTTCACTCGAGATGCGCCGACATAAGTCAGTCCCGCAGCGAACTCCTTAGTTAGAGTAGACTGGTCTAAGCCAAGTGATGAAAAAGATCGGCTGAAACTTGTCAATTGTAGTTTTTTCAAACTTCGTGATTTTTCGCCACAGAGGTGATGATCTCCCATGATTGTCCTTTATAACTTGAAACTAGGAGAGTTATAATCCCTTGAGCTTTTCTCACCTGTGGCCGAGTCATTTGAGGTGTGGGCATTCATAAGCCTTAACCACGTACTTGATTAAATGCAATTAGACGCACGTAATTTAACAAACATAAATAAACACGCCGAAAAGAGATTGCATTTTTAAATATTTAGAGTAGAGTTCACTGGAGCGATCGCAAGTTTTGTGACAAAATTTTTTTTTTAATGTGTCTTAAGAAAGTTACTGAATTATTCCAACTTGCCTGGAGTAGTTTGACTAGTTGTGTGGTTAAATCAACATCTGTGTACTGGAGATTTTTGTGGAAATTCTGTTGTCTTCAGGATTCATCTCACTAGCTTCAAATGGACATATCCGCTATGAACAGTATTATTATCTTACCCAATACCCACATTCTGGTGGTCTTCTGTACATTGATGGCCCCCGCCAGCAATACTACAATACATTTTAACATAAGAGTTCATGAGTTATTTGTCTTGAAGTGAAAAACGGTTGCCCTTGTATAGAGCCATTCAGGGGCTAGGATTTTGTTCATGGGGTGCGAATCATTGTGTGTGCACTTATTTCCATGTGAAGTAAGGCTGAAAAGGGGGTCGGCGGAATTTTTTTTGGGGGGGGAGGGTTCCCAAGAATAAAATATACAACTTGGGTAAAAATGCTCATAGTATCACCACTGGAGCTAGTTGAGACGAACTAGAATGAAATGGTATACACTGACCTTATTGAGCAAAGTAATTATGAGACATATCAGCGAGCATGATGGTCCACGAATCGCGATAGTCCACAGACTCCACACAAATTCACAATCCGTCGAGGAAAACCCGGCCGGCTGTACTGGTGCATCTGGTGGTCAAATGTCAACAGTAATAGCTTACAGGTCACAGCTTCAATACATAATACGCGACCTTAAAATAGGAATGGACAAAAATATAGATATTTGAGAAATTCTAAAACTGCATGATTTGTCCAGCAGTGTTTATTTATTCCACACATCCTAACACGTGATCTCATTAACATGATCAATCTCATCTATTACCATTATGAAATCATCTAATTAACTTCAACTCTCTTGTTGGTAGATCCGCGATACTTGCGTCTTCCGCCCATTGAATCATTGATTATTCCCTAAAACAACCTTTGTCGCCGACCATAAATTTTCATGTGATTGCCTCCCTTGCACTGTAAGAAAATGAAGGATTTTCCAGTGTTCCCAAGGTAAAACCACAACACACTTCCTATAGTCTCAGTTTTCAAATCCTGAAAATAATGGTACCAACGTACATACACATGGGTAAGGTATAGGTTGGGAACTAAAGTCGTGCATATAATTATTATAATTACACAAATGATAATGGTCTCACTGTACCGTTTGATGCTTCGATCATGCCTTCCTTCACTTGGTCACGATGGAGAAACTATGGCATGTACATGTCACTTACTTACTTGAGATTGCTACTGCTGGATGGTGAGCGTTGAGGACACTCCTTCCACAATGGTACGCCAAGCCGCTCGGGTTTCCGCCGTTATGACTGCTTCATGAGTCAAAAGGGACGTTAATGGCAGCCAGGTGTTGGCTCACACAGTCAAGCCAGCGGGTTCTTGGGTGTCGAATGGTTTACTGTCACGGTTTACTTTTTACTTTACAAAACTGTACATTCCACACATTCTCATGTAGAACTTTTTGTAAACAGGTTGGAGGATAGCAGCCAAAGTACAAACATTTGAAACGCGGGAACTATAGCAAGTGATAAATCATTAATCAACAGTCATTGTATATCCATTTATTTGAAATAGAGGGACTACATCATGCTATACTTTATTTAGTGCAGCTTGTGGTAGAATGCCGAGCATGTATATCTGCTATCATGTACAAAGGTCGCAGGTTCAAGCCCGACTCTCCCGCCCCAGCCAACTTTGGCATTTCCTCAAATTTGCTGAATTGTGCTTGGCAAGACATCTACACAGGCCTACTCGTACTGTAATTACCTGGACTAGTTAGGCACCAGTGAGTATCTGAGAACTGGTATTTTTTGCAGTCTAAAAATTCATCTTGCTATGAATATGAGTATGGTATTTCAGATTTTTTTTCGTATACCCGCAAGGGTTTGATCGAAATAAAATATGAAATCTATAGCATATTTTTTCAATGTGAGAGTAAACAAACCGGGGTGCGAGTTTCCTGCGCAGAAGCGGCTGAGGTCTGTCAGATTGTTGGTGTCTGCCACAGTTTTATGTCATTCTACAGTCCTGCAAAATATTTTCAATAAAGTAATACAGATTACCTTGAATTGAATACCCCCTACATTATTTGGGGGACAGTAGCTCAGTGGTAGAGTGCTCGCCTACAGTGCCAGGGGTCTCGGGTTCAAACATGGGTTGCGGCAAATGTTTGTGTCAATTTCCCTGTGTTTCTGTAATTCACTCGGGCAAGGAACTTACCCCTAATTGCCTCCAGTAGTTCAGTGGCTAAATTGAGCATCGAGGGACTGGGTAGCTTAAATAGGAATTCTGCTGGCTTCTTCCCTCTGCCTTCGCGTAATGGAAGATGGAATAAATCCTGTCCACGTTCGGTGGTTTCCTCTGGGTACTCCGGTTTCTCCACCAACTCACTTTCGGCCAATTTAAACTGTAGCTGTTCATAGCTTGATTGTGCCGCCGCCTAGATGTGGCTGTCGATCTATCGTGCATGCAGGTATGTCTCACTCGTTGAGTGATCGCAATCAGTCTACTGACTAAAACGCCAGATATTATTATTATTTACACTAACAAAATATAGTACAATATCCTCCCATTCTTGTTTACTGGGCTGGATCAGGCCCATATTTGTTCTCGGTATGTCTTTCGTTGGGCCAATTCGTGCCTCCCAGCCTGTGTCAAACAGGGTAATTATTGCCAAATTATGTCCCTTTGGCCGAAATATCACTACGCTCTGATCTGGAATTGTGATGAAATTATCCCATTAAAGTATATCGTCGTCACCGACTCAAACGGACGTATGAGCATAAACTGTATTTTTCACAAATTGTAAAAAACTGTTTTGTCAGTTAGCTATACATTGACTTTAATAAATTGGCACTTAATAGTCAACTATAGCAATCTATGGACAGCTGTGGTTGTGTTTCAAATCATTTTATCGCTTATGTAAGCCTAAAACGGTATTCTAGGTCAAAATAGTAGATACGTCCATTTGACTCCATTAGTTTAATACATGACAAAATCTAGGTCACAATATGTGCATGTGACAGTCAAACAGACATATCTACTACAGTTTGACGTCCGTTTGATTGGTATTTTTGTTAGATTTTGCTAAATACTGCGGAAAATAATGCTAGATGAAAGAGTAATGGCCAATGGCCATTTGGCAGACTATGAAGGGATGCAAGACAATTTTTTTTCTGCAAACAAAATTTTTATGTTCGTTTGACTATACGTCCATTCAATGACAATGATATAATACACTTTGAACTACATCTAAGCATTGTGTATGAAATTTGATTTTTTTTCAGGTCAATTAAAACATTTCACTCCCACCGACCCCGACTGGCCAGAGTTCATGCGCATAAACCCAATACTGACATGGAGGTACCAAGATGTTTGGAGATTCTTGCGTCAACTCTGTCTACCGTACTGCAGTCTATATGATATGGGGTGAGTATTGGCTGTATACAATAATATAACGGAATGGCGATACAAGGATGTTTGGAGGTTCTCTCATCAACACTGTCTACCATACTGCTATTTGTATGATATGGTTGTGGGCATTTATATACTGCAAATTCACGGATGTCCATGTTGCCATGGTACAGTAACAAATGTCTCTAATATGGATTTGTAAGCTCGGGGAAAATCCCTGTTTTTGAATGGGAGCAGCCGAGGTGCGAACCCATTAGCCCACATTATATGCTAATCAGCATATAGCTCAGTGGTAGAATGTTCGCATTGAGATCTTGGGATCCCTGGTTCCAGTCTTGCCGCAGTAAAAACTTGGCATTGCATTTCTCAGGTGTTTCTGGAATTTCCTTGAACAATGAATTTATAACCGCTTGCCTTCACTAGTTCTGTGGTTAAATGATCATCTGGGGAGCCTTTTGAAGGAATTTTGCCGGCTTATTCTCACTGTCTTTGAGTCATGGAAAATGGCGAAGTGTTGCCCATGCCCAGTGTTTTCCCACCATCCACTTTGGATCTCAGCTGCTGTCTGTCCGTGTGCCTGAGCCTACCTCACCAGGGCTGTCCATGGGATGCTGAAAACACATCTCTTCAAGCAAGCATATAATTACTGAACCATCACCCATTACTGAAACAATCCATGCCCAACATTTTTACACCAATTCTCATTAACATTTTTAACGTGAAATTTTGAACGTGAATTTTTAAGTGTAAATTTTGTGTGTGAATTTTTAACAAAATTTTTTATATAAATTTTGAATGTAATTTTTAAAACTAAATTTTGAACATGAATATTTAATTTTTACTGTGAAATTTATGTGTTAAATTTTATGTGAGTTTGGTGTACTAATTTTTAATATAAATTTAGAATGAGAATTTTTAATATGAATTTTTTTAATGCAAATTTTTAATGTGATTTTTAATGTGAATTTTTAATGTGCATTTTTAATGTAAAGTTTTTAATGTAAATTTTTAATGTGAATTTTTTATGTAAATTTTTATATGAATGTGTAATGTTTAATTTGAAATTTTTAACACAAAATTCTATGTGAATGTTATGTTGTAAAATTTAGCGCCTTAGAGATTTATATCATAAGTTATAAGTGCGCGATAAATGTACAATAATAATAATAATAATAATGGTCAAAATCTGTGGTTATCGATTATAAGAAGTTTAGAAATGTATGATGCAGCCTGACATGGAAAATGTTACTTTTGCTGACCAGTACATTTCATGGGTGCTCGACATAAATAGGCAATAATAATCGTCTAGTCTTCTTATAACCTTAGCTAAACAGTAGCATTTTAACATAAAATTTTCAGTGTTGTCACATATAAAGTATATAGAAATATATGCCGTAATTTAAATAATTTTATGTACCGCTATCTCCCGTGGAAAGTACGAACATAGGGTGGGGTCACAGTCTTTTAATTTTCCCACCAGGGGAGATCATTCATACCTGCATACAAACATACGCCCCTTGCCGAGGTCACATCTCATTCAGTATCTATTCACTACCTTAACATGCATTTTGCCAAAATGGTACATTATTCATTCCAGGCTACCAACAAGGGAGACAATCTGTACCTGCATACAGACATACGCGACCCGCTAAGGCCAAGCCCCCTGGAGCGTAAATTTGCGACTTAACATGCTCCACGGCCAAATGTTACACTATGTACAATCATGTACTTATTCCAGACGGTTGGAAAAGCTACCAACAAGGGAGACCATTCGTACCTGCATACAGACACAATGTGAACCTGTCAAAGCCACGCCCCATGGAGCGTCAAGTTGCTTCTTTTGCTCCACGGCCAAATGTTACACTGCATGTACTTATTCCAGGCGGTTGGAAAAACTCCCAACAAGGGAGACGATCCGTACCTGCATACAGACATACGCGACCCGCCAAGGCCACGCCCCCTGGAGCGTCAAGTTGCTAATTTTGCGACAACATGCTCCATGTCCAAATGTTCATGTTGTTTCACTACGGTGCACAGACGTATACTGTATGTAGTAATGTTAGGGTGCATGTACTTATTCCAGGCGGTTGGAAAAACTCCCAACAAGGGAGACTATTCGTACCTGCATCCAGACATACGCAACCCGCCAAGGCCACGCCCCCTGGGCAGTGTCCTCTGATAGACTCAAGAAGTACCACATCAAGAACAAGGTGGCCAGTCTATTTCTCTCACCTAATAAGGTTCGTTGAGTGTATGTAATTATAGGAATTGAGCTAATGAAATTTGGTAGTCTACTTTAGAAAATGCATGTAAAAGTAAAGTGACATTTATATGCCGCATTTTAGGACCTCACGATCTGCCAAATGTCGGTCTTACATCATGATTCATGTCCGTGCGTGGGTAGTCGTGAGCAAGGCATCAACGTACTATGATCCATTAACGATGTATAATTATAATAATTATATGCGCGGCTTTACTTCCCATCCTATACACATTACACAACCCGTGTTTATATACGATCTGTATCAATTTTACAGGCTTGGTAACTGAGGTTAGGGAAATGTGCTCTCACCCACAGAACACAGAGAAATATCTATGAACAATTTGCAATTAAAACGCCGATCGCACAGTCGGAGATTCGAACCCACGACCCTGGATTCCAAATGAATGATAGTCCAACGCTTTAGCCGACTGAGCTATCCCCGAAGTTTAAGAACATCGTCCTATTTCTGTGTTTCACACCAGCCCTATACTGTACTCTAATGCGTCCATAATATTCCCATCATGCGTCCGATTGTACTATCAAATACCATCTCAATATTTTGCTAATAAGGTCAACAGTAAATTTCGTTTAGTGAAATTTGTTATTTGTGTCAGTATTTATGTCTGTACCAGTCTCAACTTACATAACACAGGGATCGTCAGCAGAGTCCTCCGTCTTTACTTAGACTTGTAAAGAAATTTCCAAGAACCATAATTTTTCTAAAGCTACCCAGTCCGCAGATGCTCAATTTAGCTACTGAACTAGTGAATATAAGCAGTGGTAAGTTCCCTTACCCTAGGGGATTCCAGCAACACAGGATAAAATGCCATACCAAGTTTTCCCGCGGCACTAGTTGGTACACATGATCTCAAGATGAATACTCTACCACCAAGCTAAATTCCTCCTCCCACCCCCCAATGTGAACAAATTGACACGTAAAATTTGTAAATGACATGTTTGAACCATGACATATTGCCCGGTATTCCAATGCGCATACCATTTGCTCACACTGCCACTTACTGTAATTAATAACAAATATCAAATATCAAATTTCCTCTTTTCAGAATTCCGACATGAATTTGAAAGACGCACAAAAGAAATCAAAGAAGCGAAAGCTCAGCTCAGCAGCGGAAGAAAGCTCAAGCAAAAAACTGAAAGTCAACGGAAAAATCAAACCGGAATCAAACAGTAAAATCACAGATAAATTGATAAAGAATAAATTGTCTTTGAACAAGCGTAATTCGGACGAAAAGGATAGAAACAGTAACGATGATGTAATTGTGTTGAACGGTGATAGTAAAGTCAAATCGCACAAAGACAAATCACACAAATCGCCGGATAAACGTTTAAAAGGTGATAGCACAAAAAGTGATAAGAAAATTGATAATAAATTATCTAAACATGATAAAAACAGCCCAATGAAATCTGAAAAATCAAACAAAGACTCGAAAAGTGAGAAATCATCATCAAAAAAAGACAAATCACCGAGTAAAAGTCCAACAAAATCATCAAAAATCGTTAAAAACACAAAATCCCCGTCCAATAGTCCGCATAAAATGGTTAACGGATTAAAACACTCAAAATCGCCGTCAAAAAACAAATCTGTACCAAGAAAATCGCCAGCGAAAGTAATCGATATATCTGATAGCTCCGATTCGGATGATGGAATTATTTTATCTTCATTAAAAAAACTTGATGATATGCCTCTGGTTAAACTTAAACAACTATCACCAAGTAAGATTCCTCGGTCACCCCGACGGTCGCCAGATAAGAAAACCGATAGTTCAACCAAAAAAGTGGAATCAAAACAGAAAACGCCGCAGAAAAATAAAGCGTCGACGCCGCAGAAAGATTCAGCGAAGAAAAAGCTGAAGTTCGATGGCGAAAAGAAGAAAGATAAGGCTGTCTCGGGGAAGGATAAAAAGGATAAGAAAGCCAAGTCTGGTTCGGTGAGTGGGAATTTTGTTATTTGTTATTGAATATAAATTTAAAGTGCCATATCACAAATCTATCATTGCCACCATGAAGGCTAATTAAGTCAACTAATACCATGCCACGCCTAAATAAACATATAGGTTTTCCTAGTTCAATACACTTGCATACTGGCGCAATTTCCTTGGCCGTTTCAGCACGCTACTTGTTTTCCCACAGTGACATATACGCGTCACGTGATATCGATTGGTAAACAAATCCAAAAAAATCGACAAGTTAATTTGATAATTAATTTATTTAGTATTTATAAAATGTTATTGGCCATCGTGGGTATGTCGGGCCATGTAAATAATTCAAGGTAAGTAATATAATGTCACACTGTATAATTATAGCCTATTAATTTGTGACCTAATGGACAATGATGCGTTTTGGACAACTCATAAGTACCACTTGGGTTACGTGATGGTCCTCATAATTACTAATTACCACTTAATTATCTCATTTGCGTTAGAAGCAGGTCATGAGTTCATAAATACCAGTTGCTGGCGAATGTCGGGTCGGGCAAGTAACTGAATGAGTGATCATTGATAAACATCAAACACAAACTCTCCCCATCACACCCCGTTCCTCCCATGACATTGTAAATACCCTTAGGCCATCCTCAAAAAATCTGTTTCCTGCAAACCTCATAAAAATTCAGTAGGAACTAGGGAGGATTTTTTTTATATAATAATTATTTATACTGTAGTATGCATATAAAAACATACAAATAAATGATTACATAAATGTTAACGTAATATAATGGTATCTTGTATGGGTCAGTATCAATTTTCATACAATATAATGCAGCCTATTATAGTATCGATATTTCTTTTTGGCCTTGTTCATACCAACCTATATTTAATATCCCCATGAGAACAAGTTTATACTCATTTGAGCTGGAATTGTGGAATAACAAAAATTAAGTCCCACTCCCTAATGACATTCCCAAAAATTTTCACCCGGGAGGTTTGCAGGATACATATCATCATCATCAAGCATTTTTACAGCCGTTTTACATGCTTGCATATGTGTTAGCCGGATTTACATGATAGCAGCATTCCACGCTTTTCGGTCTAAAGCATACTACTTTATTTTGGCCTTATTTAGCCCATGATTTCAATGATTTGCGGCTTCCCCGACTCAGTGTGTGTGTCAAAATTACTGTCTCTTCCCAACCACAGATGAAGCAGTTGACCCTCTTTGACATGAAAAAGAAACCCCAAAAGGACGTAAAATCAAAATCTCCCCGCAAGATCTCCCCACCCAAGACTCCATTCGTTGTTGTACAGTAAGTATACTGTATCTTGACTAAGTCTTGTTATTATAGAATCAGTTATTACATTTTTTTATGAGACTTGTACCTGGCATAGCTAATTTATACCACGCTGAGTCACGTCGGACCAAATAAGTGGTCAAGGTTTGCGAATCACAATCCCAAAATTAACTCCCCTATAAGACCAAGAACTCGAAGGATTATAAAAATCTCAAATCTAAACGAGATATCAGCGGAAATCACATTGCCTTGGTCGGGGAAAAGTCACGAAGACTGACTGAAAACAAATACTGGACAAACTTACTATGTAAGATTGACGACGTTTCGTCCGTCTCGCACGAAATTCGGCAGGTCACTGGATGTCAGCTTGAAGTTGACCCAATTGTCGTCGACTTTGGGTCACTTTGCACGTAAAAGATACCAAACCCAAAGAAAAACGCAGTAATCTAGTTTGCGGTATAAAATGTGACCGATGCGACGAGTCTTACGTAGGCGAAACCAAACAAGCGCTGAAAGCTCGCGTGTACCAACATTCTAACCCTAGCTCCGGAGATAATTTCGATTCGGCAGTGTTTACGCATATACAGACCGCAGGACATTCGATCTCGTTGAACAACGTCACTATCTTAGATCGCGAAGCGAAATGGCATGAACATGACGTCAAGGAAGCCATATGGGAACGAATTGAAAACCCGTCCCTCGCACTTGTGCACACATGGGACCGCGCGCTTAACAACGTTTCCCGCCGTTTGTCACATGACCCAAAGTTGACGACAATTGGGTCAACTTCAAGCTGACATCCAGTGACCTGCCGAAGTTCGTGCAAGAGGGACGAAACATCGTCAATCTTACATAGTAAGTTTGTCCAGTATTTTGATTTATAATTATCTAAATATGTGACTACAGTACTTTCATGAAAGCTGAAATAAACAAAGAACAATTACAATGACTATTATGTTACAGTTATACTAACCTGTACCAGCTTCCACGATCTGTTTCATATGATCTTTGATGACGTCTGGATCTCGTGAGCTGTACGCACCGAGAGACGGGTAAAATGACGCAGCGACATCGGTGGGTGGTACGTGTTTCCCGGTCGGCCAACCTTTTCGTTTCTTTGCATCCCAGTGGAGAATTTGATCATGATTCCAGTGAATGTATCGCTGATCGATTTGGGGATTTCCGTACCACGGGTAGTAAAATATGTGTGCGTTGTAATTTAACGTCATGCTCGAATTTTTTGTTGGTAATTTTGTTATGGGTTTAAAAACGTTAAATCGTTTGTTGTCTTTGGTGGGTTTTTGTTTCAGGGAGATCGATTTAGTAGACGTTATATTTTTGATGTTATTTCTTTTCACAAATTCTTTCAAATCTGTGCGTCGTGTGAGGTTTGATTTGACTAATAAAGATTGTAGTGAATGTTCTCGGTTAGATTTTTCTCGGATGGATTTTTCCCGATTTGATTTTTGCTGGTTTGGTTGTTTTCGTCGTAGATGCCAATCGTGATTTGAGTCATGACTTTGAGAAAAATTTGTTAAATATTTTAGCATAAGAAGTGAAATGACAATACAAATAATTGTGCCGCATATTATTACAATTTTGAGTGATTTCTTATTTCGTATTTGAAATCTCATTTTATCCATTCACTGAAATTGATGGAGACTTTGTACAGACTGCAGCCTCTGAAAAAATCATACATTCATTTTATGTCATATTAGCAACATTACATAATTATGTAGCCTACAATACATTGCAAAAATATTTTAGGTATAGCGTTATAAAACATTAAAATAAATTTAGCAATTGCGAACAAAAATTGATGGACCTGACACTACGTACACTTTATTTTACTTAGAAAGAAAATCACAATAGGCTAGACATTGCGAACAAAAAACCAATAAAAACAGCAAAAAATGTATATTACAGTATCGACAATAATTATTATTATTGACAAGTCATTGCGAAAATAACTTCCAAGGGTATAATAAAAATCAGTGGCGGGTTTGAAGGGGGGTCTATAGGTATTATTTATAGCCGGTATGGCTATTTCACCTTTTCTTTAAATTTTGACTTGAAGCCGAAGTTGAAGGAGATGATTGAGGAATCAGCATTCTGTGTAAAATTGTAAATTACTAAAAGTAAAACTGTATATTTGAATCTTTCGACTGTTCACTGTGACTGTGAGTCTGCGACACAGTTTGGTATTCAATTTGCTTTGGATTACTGAGTCGAATTCAATCTGTGTGATCAATCACTATAGTAACTTAAGCTATGATTGATAAGGTCATGCCAGTTGCCACACAATGCACAGGGCCAGCTGTAGCCTATTCAATTGTACTACAAAAATAATTGTAGCCATGCAGCCATGATGATGATGATGTAGGAGTTTCACTTTTGGCAATCATATAGGCCTACTATTGTAATAAATGATTCATGGGTATGGGCCTACTAGCCAGTCTAGCCTACATAGTTAATGCCTACAGAAATTTACTGTTATGGCAGGATTGTGGAATTTATGGTTCCAGTAACATCCACATCACCACTTTTATTTTTACCCGCATAAATTTCGTGCTTGCTTTTACATTTTGATCGAAGCCTTTAGTTATTATGAGATTTGTAACAAGCAATTCAATTCGTTGTTTAGGATTATTTCAGCCAATCGATGGTCGTGTTTCATTTTCGCTTCGGCTTCATACTCCTTGGATTCCGCCATCTTGGAAATTACACGCTTTTCATGTCAGTTTTTGTATCAAATTTTGATGATTTTTAAATTTATAGGATACGCGCGTAATTAAGTGGAACTACTTGGATTACAATGGAGGCCGTGCGCGCTTTCAACAATGAGGTTAGTGTAAATAGGTGTTAATAGCGTGATACAGTCATTACAGTGCTTTCGATACTTTCGATAATATAAGCGCTACGTCTTACGACACTAATGCACTTTTCCGGTTTGCCTATTGCCTA
>WNLI01193965.1:0-13237 GCA_025802215.1 Wirenia argentea | reverse complement strand
ACCCCACCCCCTCCTCCACCACAAAGAGGTCAGTGAGTAATCTACAGTAATACAGTCAGGGTAGTGCGAATCATTGGTGGGCCCGTGTGCCCACCCTACCCGAGAGACCCACCACATGCCTCACCTTAGAGAGGTAATTATGGTACTACCTTAGTTAGTCACGGTATCGCAGATACATTGATTGGTGGGCCCACTGATTTGGTGGGGCCATGTGCGAACTTTCCCCACCATACTCTAGCACATCACAACCCTGTCCCCCACCTTGGCAGGATATTTGCATCATCCATGTCTCGAAGCCAGCAGAATTCCTATGAAAGCTGGCCAGTCCATAGATGCTCAATTTAGCTACTGACCTAGTGGAGGCAAGCAGGGGTACCTTAACTAACCACCTTGCCCACGAGAATTACAAAAACACAGGAAAAATTTCACACCAAGATTTTGCCAGGCTTGAACACAGGACCTTGACGCGAGCGCTCCTACTGCTACTACCCCCTAATAGTAATGTAATATTGTAAATATGTTTCGCCTGATCAAAATAAAAAATATTTAATTTCACTACCAGAATGGACACCTTCCCTTTATATGATATACATTATTGTTCCAGAATTGCCCGAGCCCACACACACCCTGCCCTCTCCCATCACCCCTCGCAGCGCCGCCCCACTCCCAGAGGTCTCCATGTCCCTACCCATATACGTTCCCACCACACACTTTATACTGACACACATATCTATTGTTCCAGAATTACGAGAGCCCACATACACCCTTCCCTTCTCTCTTGGGGTCGTCCCCCACACTTTATACTGGTACACGTATACAGTAATATATCATTGTTCCAGAATTGCCCGAGCCCACACATACCCTGCCCTCACCAATCACTCCCCGCGGCGCCGCACCACTCCCAGAAGTATCCATGTCCCTACCCACATACGTTCCCAACAACAAAACGCATGTAACGGACCCCCAGCGCACACCTCGAGTCAACCACAAAGACACCAAAAAGAACAACGCACGGTTTTACCCAGTGGTTAAAGATTCCACCAAACCTATCGCACCACAGGTTAGAACAAGACTTTAATTAAAAAAAATAAAATTTAAAATTGACAAGAAAAAAATTATTTGGCAGTGAAAGGTTTAAAGACCTAACAAAATAAAATGGCTTAAAATGACCTATACATAGATCTGTACATTCAAAATATTTTAAATAAAACGTTCGTTAATTTGAGAAAAGTCTCATTGCTTTTCACTGTGTATGACGTACATAAATTCCTGTCGTTTTTATTCATGGGATTAAACTGTGTCATATTTTATTATGATATATTTGTTACAACATTACTATCCACACTATTCACCATCCTGATCTGTTTACAGACGCCTCGTAAACAAAAAACCAAACATAGCAATAACCCGCCGGTAGAGGGCCACGTGGGATGGGTGCTCGACTCTAAGGTACACCGTCCACCCAGGACCCGCGACTCCTCTAGTCATAGGTGAGATATTGTATAGGGGCACTGGGGCAGTGACCTACAGGTCCTTGGTTCGAGCCTGGACCAAAGGCAGCAATAGCTCAGTAGTAGAGCGACACGTGGGATGGGTGTTAGACTCTAAAGTACACCGCCATCCCCGGACCCGTGATTCCTCTAGTCATAGGTGAGTATAATAAAAAAAACCTTAGTCCAGGTTCAAGCCTTAACCTAGACCAATGCCCAGACCCTACGCAGTAGAGGGCCACTCTAAGGTACATCGCCCACCCAGGACCTGCGACTCCTAGTCATATAGGGTAGTGCCATAAGGGCAGAGGAGTCTGTAACTATGGTAGTGGAACTGTGGAACTAATACACGCCAGACAATTTAAGATCAAGTACAATATTATTCAACGCGCTACAGGTTAGTCATATCATACAGGGGCAGTAGCTCAGTGGTAGACTGCTTGGCACCCGCGTAGTGACCAAGAAATCCTTGCTCTACTAGCCCTAGCTTATGTCGAGGACCGACATCTGACCTGGACTCCGGCTACATCTTGCGTCCCAACCAATGGATGGCCTTATCCAGCTTCGGCTATATCCGTGGTTCCAGCCAATGGACGGCCTTTTCCGGCCTCCACCCTGACTACAGCCAAGGCCATGGCCAAGGGGCGGCGTTATTCGGCCTCTGTAGTATAACGTTGTAGTATAACGTTGTCCAGCCCCAGGTAAATCTTGTCGAGCGCGATGTCTGACAGAATGTCCCGTGAGCCGCATTATTCTTAGTTTGGTGGATTGTATATTGCATAACTGCATCATAGACAGGGACTGATCCAATGACCAGTGGATGCAGCACGTCCAAATACTTTCACCACCCATCTATTCTATGTCTGTCCCCTCCCCCTCCAACCCAAGGCAACCATCCATCACTACCTTCAACCAATGTTTTCCTCTGTACAGTACAGGAACGGATCCTCTAGTCACCCATCTATCTCTGCATCCCCATCCTTCCCTAATAATGTAACCAATGTGTTTTCTCGGTACAGGGACGGATCCCCTAGTCAGCCATGGGGCCACTGCACTGGAGGCAGTACTTTCCAACCCATCTTTCACTCCCCACTCCCACATTGCAACCACGCCCCAAAACCTTCCCAGATTGTCACCCTTCTTGTATCCTTCCCCAGTGTAGCCAATACAGGTCTGCCTTTCCCCGTACAGTACAGGGATGGATCCCCTAGCGAGCCAAGGGGCCACGGGAGGCAGCACGCCCCAAACCTTCCAATATTTCCACCACCCATCACTGTGCCACCCCCCCCCCAATGTACCTAACCAATGTTTCCTTTCCCCGTACAGTACAGGGACGGATCCCCTAGCCAGTCAAGGGGCCACGGGAGGCAGCACACCCCAAACCTTCCAATATTTCCACCATCCATCACATGAACTACTCAGGGAGAATGGATTTGTTTGGCAAATATACAGCAAATATCACCAAACATGCCTCAAAGGTACGCACATACATTAAATTATAGTAATAAGTACAGAAATAAGAATTAGGGAGGATTATGGGCGTTAAGTGAGGGTGGCAAATGATAGAGGTGGCGGATAGGTGTCAACAACTGTACTCATTTTTTGTACCACATTATGTTTTGTGTTCTAAAAATAACCTTTCACATATAGTGTGGGGTTTACCGCGAGTTTCTGAACTATTATTAAAATGCAAATAGTATCGTTTTGTACACTTTAGGTTATCGTATTTCTCCTGATGCTAAAATTATTTCGTGCTATAATAATATTAAACTCAGCAAGGTACCGTCCTTAACTTACTGTATACTTGGCTTCCTAGTAGTTCATTCGCTAAAATGATCACCAGGTGACTAGGTAGATTCCATAGAAATACTACTAGCTTCCATCTGTCTTCGAGTGATGGAAAAATAGAAAAATTCTGTGGTTTTCTCCAGGTTATCTGGTCCGACAATATTATACCATCTAACTTTTGGTCAGTTACATGCATATGAGTATTGAGTAGGGCATAGATTGTGGCGTTAGCCACCTCCAGCCCATTATGGTAAACCTCTCTTGAAATGAATCACACTATCATAATCCAGCATTTTTACCGCCGTTTTACATGCTCGCATGACGCATGTGTTAGCTGTTAGCTGGCACTTGATGGCATATTCCACCCAGGTATATGCTTCACTATTATTAACATGATTCCAGAGCGAAGTCGTGTAGGAGTTGGTCGGTCCCAAGAAATGAACACCCTCTATCGTTTCTGGTCATTCTTCCTTCGGCAACGTTACAACAACAAAATGTACCAAGAATTCAGGGCATTGGCAGGGGAAGACGCTGCCGAGGGATATAGGTATGGTAATTTATCAATAAATTCAAATGTATTTTCAACTTTTATCATACCATACGAGGGTTACATGTGTGTTACTTAAAATGGGATCATTCCATACAAGTGATACATGTGTGTTACTTATAACTTGTATTATTTTATCATCGTTTCTGAAACAGCCTTTAGCCACTGAACTGCACAATCGTTTAGTTCCTTTAGGTCATATTACGTGGGTCGTTCATTGAAAGTCATAAGGTGTTCCTGGGTGCATGATAGAGCACCACATCAACATGTCTCTGACGATTGGCAAATGGAAATCCATGAGCTCCATAGCTGCAGGAGTTGCGACCTTTCCGGATCGAACACGGTTAGCTACACGCCAAATTGGCCAAGATACTTCTCTATCCGTACTCAGCTTTTCTGCTGGGTCAACTCCAAATTTTTTTAAATTTCTATCATTATTTCATGTAAATATGGTAGTCTAACAAAATGTACCAAGAATTCAGGGTTTTGGCAGGGGAAGACGCTGCCGAGAGATACATGTGATGTACGTACGTCATTAATTTCCTATTAATTGTGTTCTTGAAGTTCGTATATCTATGGATTCCTCACCTCTATAGATCCCCTAGAGTCATGACCGCCCATCTGGCTAGAAATTCTATGCAACAAGTAGTATAAATTGACCAACCACAATCAACAATAGTCCAATACAACTCAACAAGCTATATCGACTACGTACCTCCTGATGTACGCCAACAATTGACGAGAAATGCCGGTCATATACCAACCGTTTTTGTTTTCATATTGTTTGTATGATTTGTGTGACGTTGTCTCTATTTTCAGATATGGTTTGGAGTGTCTGTTTGAATGATTGAATCAATGATTGAATGATCGACTGTTTTAGTCGTTGATTGGTTGATTGAGTTAATCATTGATTGACGAAATGAATGACATATGATTGCAGATATACAGTAGACTAAAGTGCCTGTTACGGCCTAGAAAAGCGGAACCGAGAGCACATATCGATTGAATGATTGAATGGTTTATTGATTGAATGGTTAAATGATTGAATGGTCAAATGGTTGATTGATTCATTGATTGACTAAATGAATGACTTAAATGATTGCAGATATGGACTAGAGTGCCTGTTTCGGTTCTACAGTTATGGCTTAGAAAAGCGATACCGTGATCACATATTCAAGGACTTTATGGAGGACACACTCATAGACTGTGAGAGCGGTACGTCATAATCCATTAACACACATTTTAAAGGTAAAAATAGGATCTGTTGTCATTTTTCGCATTCCTATGTGTCGCGAGGATGTATTGGGAAATTATTCATACAGATGCCTCTACAATCACCACAGTATGCACTCTAATGTCATTATGTGGGGGAACATAAATTAGGCATTTAGATGCCCCTTATACAGTAATGCCTTCCTCATCTTGTCACTGTAACCTGTATTGGTGCCTAGATTGTGATCTGCACCATCTGCATTCAACGCCACAACCTTACTGATCTGCACCGTCTGCATTTCCAACCTTCTGACTTGCTCCCTCTGTGTGATTGGTTATCCGATTACTTCTGTTGGCAGAGTTGTAGTAGTGGGTACCGCGCATATTCTCCTTAGATGGAGCATTGGTTGGGGAGTAGGGCTTATGGTTGGGTACTCTGACGTGCGTATAAGAAACACCTTCCATATTATAGCACAGTCGCGTATTGTAAACCGACATTTGAGGGATAATAAAATGTGTACAAATGTAACGCTTTATCCATTGCTTTTTTGTCAAATATGTATGCAGAACTTATAGCCAAATGCAATATTTTTTACTATATCGTTTTTAAATTTGCAGGTCAATTATATGGGCTGGAGAAATTCTGGGCTTTCCTCAAATATTCACGGCGATCAGTTGATATTGATCCTCGGCTAAGTGACTACCTGTCTCAGTACAAGCGATTGGAAGACTTTAGAGTAGATGTGAGTGTGCCATAGATTACCTAGAGTACTGTACATTAAATACAGATTAAGTTGTGTCATAGATTAGTAAGTTACCTACTGTAGATTAATATGGCGAGTTAGCGTAGCTGCAGCGTGTTGGATTCATGAGCGAGAGGTCCCGGGATCAAGCTCGTCCTGAGGCTATAAAATTGTAATTTGTATTGACATATGTAGTATCCCGAGTTAAGGTATCTTACTTGTCCATTGTCCACCCCTGCTGAACCAGCTGCATTAATGTGTAGGCCTACCAGTGATGTCGCATGTCTGCCCCTGCTGAACCAGTGCATTAATGGGTACCAGTCATACATGCATTGTCTATAGCATGTATTGGATGGGTACTTGGCAAGTTTATGTATTGTAGCACACATATGATGATATGATGCGCTATTTATAATAACAGCGTTTTTATAGCACAGTACCAAGATTTTGTTTGTTTATAATGTGACATAATGACCATACTGTCTAGTGTCTAGTGACTACTACACATTATTGTGTTTCAAAGGTGGTCGAAGTGATTGGGAAGGTAAACATTTCAGCGAAAACATGTCTCATGTGTCGCAGTACTTCAAATTCATGTGTTGATGTGGGAACAATCTGGTATACCCAATTACCCATCAGCTGGAAGTAAACGAAGGCTATGCTGCCTTGCCCAAGGACACACAGATATTTGGGAATATAGCCGCAGCTTTTAAATAACTGCTGCTTAGAATTTAACGAACGATGTACTGATTACGAATCAGACGCGCTCATGACAGCTATCCATATCCATCCAGAGTTATATGACCATGCGTTATGTTTACTACATAGGCTATAGACTAGTTGTTCTACAATACATAATCTGATGTGGTCTCTACCACAAATGGTAAACTGCCTTGCTCAAGTATATAACACTTGTGCGTTTTCTTCTAATAGAGAGGAAATGTGAGCAATAAGGGCTGGAGGGACATGTACTGGTAACGCAAAGGAATGAGGGGTGGCGCAAACATAGTGACTTCTGTTAGTGTACACCAGTATCATACCTACTAATGACGAGGCAGTAGCTCGGTAAAGGTGGTGGAAAAGTAACATATTTTGTTAGTGTACATATGTTGGTCTTGTACGTACTGAGTCTAGTGACGTATGTTAGTGTAAGTCTTGTACATAGTGACGTATGTTAATGTACTCCAGACTCTTACTAAAGAGGGGGGGGGGTGCAGTAGCTCAGTGTAAGGGTGCTCACCATTTGACCTCGGGGTCCCAGGTTCGAGCCTGGGTTACAGTAAAACTGGGTCTGGAATTCTTCCTGTGTTGGAATTCTTGTATGTGCTCACTAATTCAGTAGCTATACACCGAGTGTCTGAGGCCCATGCCGGTAGCTTGCGTCCAAATTCTGCTGGCTTCATTCGCTGTCTTCGAGTCATGGAAGATGGAAAATATCCTTCCCACATCAGGTGGCTAATACTCCAGATACTTTGGTTTACCCATCATCCACTCGACTGAGTCTCCGCTAAGTTGACCTCACTAGGGTTGTCCACGGTACGTCGCACCAGTACCGCCATTGGAACCCTCACCATCTTTGCAATCGCAGTCAGAAATGAACAAAAGAAAACAGTTATTATTATCACTACTTGATTTATACATATTGTAGACAAGTTTTTTACTTCTTTTACTAGGGTGTGCATAACGTGGTTAATGCGTTCACAGATGGTTAAAATGATATCACTGACCTACTGAAGAGTAGATATGTCGCATAGATTGTCTACTGTAGATTAGGTTACACGTACACACTAACATCACTGTTCGATAATGTTCAATAATGCCTTCTTTCACAGACAGAAGAAATGATCGCCTCTATATCAAGTCGGCGCCGAACCATCAGTCAGACGGAAACACATGGCAACCGGCAGCATCGAAACTCGGGCAACCAAAAATAGGCCATCACGCCATCTTCCTGGTGCTACATTATCTCCCATGCTGTTGACACTGGTTAGATTATCTCCCTTGCTGCAGACAGGTTTGATTATCTCCCTTGCTGTTGACGCAATGGTTATTTTGTCTCCCTTGCTGTTGAAACAATGGTTACATTATCTATCTTGCTGATACGAGTAGGTTATCTTCCGTGTTGATGACGCAATAATTATTGGTGGATTATCTCCATTGCTGATGACACAAGGTGTAGATTATGTCCCTTGCTGTTTACACAATAATTAGATTATCTCCCTTGTTAATGAAACAATGTGTAGATAATCTCCCTTGCTGCAGGCACAAGATGTCGCCTATAAGTAGGTTATCTATCATAGATATTGAATGGGTAGATCTTCTGGATTATCTAACTGTGATTACGGTACCACTTGATTGAATGGGTAGATTATGTCTTGTGTTGTAATTTGAAACAATTAGATTATCTCCCATTGTGATTGAATCGGTATCAGATTATATCCCCTACGTTTCCGCTAAGAATTCCCCACTCCGATTTTGGCTGTTGTAAAATTACAATTTATTTTCCGTGAAAATAGGTTGCATATCCGTGAATTTTGTTCTTGTCGGAAAAAAATTTAAGTTGTAAATGCTTTGTTATTTGACATGTCTCTTCCTTCGTATAGTGCTATTTATATTGTTGTTGCATTAGTGTAATATTTGCTAGGGCCTACTAGAGATACCTGTAAGGAGATATGTTATTTGATGTTTAATCATACAGTGCTATTCATGTTATTGTTGCGTTAGTGTTCTAAAGCCTACCAAAGGTACAGATATATGTGTTTTTGAAATAGTCTAGAATTCATGCCCGAAATGCAAATTAAGAATTTGTAAGCTACCGTTGTGATATATGCTAACATGCAGGCAATATCTGAGATATTTGAGATATCTATGAGGTACATTTAGAACTGACAACTATCCATAAGCTTCAAATGATCATAATGATCACTTACTATTCCGATCACTTGTTATAAAGTGGAAAATTTGTTTGTGGTTTTGATGAATGTTTCTATTGTATTTAGTACAATAATAATATAATTGAGATTTAACTAATTACTGCATAATAATTTCAACAATTATTTATAATTTTCCCAAAATGAAATTTATACAATCTATGTTAGGTTTATGCCATAATGGTCAGAAATTTTGCGCAGTCTTTTGCAACAGTAATTATTTGACTATTACCATTGACTATATTATTGCATTGACCATTAAACTTTTCTGCCAGCATGGCATATATTCTACACTACGTTAATTTGTTCTATTACAACCTTCAAAACTTAAGTGTACCAAAAATGTGATTTGTACAAAACTTGTTACATATTCGAGATTGCTATACCACGGACATTCAGAATATTATGGTCTAGCCATGACACTGGTTTTTAAGATTTTAATTGACCTATGAGGGGCTTTCATTAAGTTTGTAGATTCAACCAGAAAGAATTAAATAGAGATATTGACATGAAAATTTTACGATCATATAAGAGAACTATAGCACGAGAAAATTAAATCGGTTAAAATCCTATTTAATTTCAAAAGTTAAAGTTGAATTTACAATTTTGTATAATATTTATACTATTTACTTTATAATGATTAATGTTACAATTTCAAGTCACTATCTCTACCCATTGAATGCCCCTCGTATTTGTAACTAATTAAATTTGTTTCGTTCCTATTGCGTTATCATGTTTGTATTATTTTTAATAAATATTATGCGGTTTTAATTTGCGCGTCGGGATTAGACCATTGTAATTATGTACATATATAATGAAAGCGGAGTAGCTTTATTCTTGTGCCATTTTGTTTAATTTTGCAGCTTATTCAAAGAATACGCTGAATATCCATAAACTGTCGATTTTCCCAAAATATTAAACCTATCGTCTTTCGAATCTAGGCAAATGTAAAAGAATATTAATGTTATTTTTTGTTTATACCTTTAATTTTTGAAAAGTGAGCAAAATTGAGAATTTTTTTGATTTCAAAACCAAAAGTTCACAAGACTCTGTGAGTCACTATATTTACATTTTTGTGGCATTAAAATTTGAGTTTAGTTCATAATCCCACTTTTTGATGTATATGTTAAATTTTGATTTATCATATTTTATTTCCACTAAAATGTACTGTGTTTTTAGTTTGTGCATTTTTTCACCAGAATTAGGTGGTTTCGTTTCGATATATATTATGTTAGTGTACAATTGTGTGGCTGTATATATTAGTGATGCTTTGTGATGGATATTGACATATTGAAGTATTTGAAGAGCAGTTTTCTTCAAGTAAGAGTAATTTATAATTTAAAAAATATAGGTAGTGTTAAAGTTTACGCAAAAATTAGTGCTATATAAATAATATAATATTGAGTTAAATTAAATGCTAGCCCAGAGAGCAGTAAAATTGCTGGTTGTATGAAGTACAGTAACCTGCGCTAGCCTAAAGAGCAGTAAATGCTAAGAATAGTAATTCAAGGTTGCATAAATACAGCGAATCTGTGATGTAAATAGTCTTTTGACCAGCTATCGTCAAAAAATAGCTGATTTCCTTATATAATATCTATAGCTTTTGAGACATAGTGGTTGCGATGTGAAAAAGACCGTTGTTTAGAAATCCGAGAATTGACTTTACTCCTGACTACAGGATTGAGTTTTATATTAGTTTGAATTGGAGAAATATTTTGTTGAAAGGGGCATGTTATTTCCGTACTGGCCGATTTAACAATTGTTTCCTTTGAGACCTTGTAATTCAAATGGCAATATAAAAATCTACTTGTACTTTACCATAATTTATAATAATTGGTAATTAACAAGGCAGTATGAATATCTACCAACTTACAGTGTACAGTTGTTTGTAATAATTCATATTCTATGATAGAATTGTATGATAGTACCTATCTCAAAGGATATATCATTGTAAATAGTTGTTAAGTCTAAATATTTTAGGAATATAATGAGTTGTGTATTATTAGAGGATTATATTTAAGGATATTGGATAACAGAGATATAAAGAAATTAATGGACGATTGACCCTACCTAATCTAATTTACCAAGAGATGTACACACCTTTGACAGTTTGGCTGCATCAACTTTAATTTCTGGTTAACGTTTTTGACGACACAGTGGTCCAAATTTGGCTAACCGCGATTTTGTAATTGTTGTCTGCAAACAAAATGGTGAAAGCTGGAGAGCCTAATTGATAAAGAAACAAAAAAATTGATACGGAAACCAAAATTAGAATTTTTAATACTTTTGTGGGACCCATATTCTTACACAACTCAGAACTTTGGACATCTTTCATAGACATCTCAGGCAATCAACATAAAATGGCCTAACTAAATCAGCAATGAACAGCTATATCACAACAAAACAGCTATCTTGGTCTAAAACAATAAAACAAAGACGCTTGAACTCGGTAGGACACTTAATCGGGCTACCAAATTCACTTGGATAAAACAAATTCAGTCGAGCCTACCCTAACATATGCTGTATGCAAAAATCGAACACTGTGGAAGTACCTCGTGAAATGTGCCATGTTGCAAGACGAAGTGCACTATTGTTGTTTTTGTAAAATGGTGACTTTTGCATACCGTAAATGAAAGTTGATTTGGTCAAACTGTCAAAGTGGGATTACATTTCTACGAAATTTGAATTAGGTAGAGACATTGTCCAATGTTTCTTAGTCTCTGCATAATACAAGGTGCTTTGCAATATTTGCAACTGAAAGCCGAATAACTTAGGTAACTGATTAGGCCTATTGTTGTACAGTGTAAATACATAGTTAACATAATTATATGCTATATTTATCAAAGTTATTGTGCAAATATGCTATCTGCCATTATATTCCATAATAATTGCTATGTTTATCGCCTAAACCAACTACAATTTAATATACTTTGTTAGCGCAAATTCAAATTTTATGGCGAGACTGTCATAGTATACTCTTGGAATTTGAGTTCAGTCCCATTTCAAAATTATTTTACACGAGTAGGTTTAATCTTTTCCGTTTCAGACTTTCCGAACGCCCCTCGTACTCTTGGAATTTTAGTTCAGTCCCATTTCAAAATTATTTTACACGAGTAGGCTAAATATTTTCCGTTTTTATTTTATTTGTAAATTCTTATATCAATTTAGTCATAGTCAATCCAAGACACCAACCTAATAAATCCATTTAGCAAATTCAAAATTGATAGATTTTATTGATCTTAAGCGGACTTTCACTACCATATTTCAACCCTACAAAACAAGGTATTTTATTTTACCCAAAAATGTTTAGTTGAATGTTGGTGGAGGCTATCTACGTGTATTATGTGTACAAATATGATTCCATTGCTCATATCATGGTCTACTATTCATAGTGTACATAATATGGTAATTTGTTTACAATGTAAATTCTCACCTTTGCAAAACACAGATTTTGTGTAAATATTTGTGTACGTAGTTAGAGCATCACATGCCAGTCAAAAATGAAATGCGGTGGATATTTTCCTTTACAACTCAATTAGTGACGTACAAAATGGCAGTTTATAGGTGGCATACAAAACATTTGGTTAAAACTGATTGCAAACAGGTATAGAAATTTAAAACAAGTAAACCAGGTTACCACGAAACCGAATGATAGCTCGTTGTTCCACTATCTATTATCCACTGCCAGCGACTATGGTGGTTAATGAAAACTATCCTCTGCCCTTCTTGTCATATAGTAAGTCCAGTATATTGGAATCATAATTTTCAACTTGTCATTATAGTATTACCAAAATTAATGAGGTACCGGTTGCAAAAATGAAAATTATATCGTAACATTCAAATTTCTGTAGCCTAATCTGTGTTAACCCAGCTGTGTTTATTAGTGTTTGCAATAATTGTGTTTCACTTCATCTGCTTACATCCACTATTCAACTAAATATTAGATTATTATAGTGTGTTTACTTTTATTACGGATTGTATTAATATTGTCAGAAAGCTAAAGTGCTTTATATTGTACTGCTTTTGTTTACTGTTAAGAAAATAGTCGCTTTTTTTATTTTGCGTAGGCCTATTTCTTCATGTACATAATGTCCATAGGTACCTATTTACAGTCAGTAAGTGAGTAATATTTTCTCCAAAACAATTTATCCAAAGTACTTTTATTTATCGAAAAATATATCATCTAAAAGCTGTTTTGAAATGTAAACCTATTGAATTCCATTATTGTTAAATCATCAACAAATATATAACATACATTGTACATCTATCAAATATATTTCATGGATGCATATACTATAACCAAAATTCTGTATTGTGTACATTTGAAATGTAGATACATATCAAAGGAGAAACTAGAAAATCTAGCAAAGCTAGAAAGGCTGAATTTTTTTTATAGGTTTTTGAAAAAAAATGTATGTTGAAAAAACTTATCAAATCAGGACTATGGTTTCTACAGTAGGGTGGGCTGAAAAACCATTTTTTTCGCTGATCAACTTGTAATAGTTTTAAAAACTTGCTATGGTCTAT
>WNLI01193854.1:0-13239 GCA_025802215.1 Wirenia argentea | reverse complement strand
CCAACCCCCACTCGTGAAATAAAACTCCATGTGTCGCGAAAAACTGTTACATGACCTATTAATATAAATCGCCATTACAGTATTAGGCCTATATTATTATAATAATTAATTATATTTTCTTTGTAGAATTCCATCAAGCCAAAAGAGGTCATCCGCTGTGTGCTTCACGTGGATTCCAATGTTAAAGAGGATATCAACCGATTCACCGACGAACAGTGGCTTCAAATCCAAACAGTTGCACAAGAACGATTGCGAATTTACAGTGATTCTTCCAAGTATTTCCGTGTATGTACTGATCTGCCAAGTGAAAACTCAATCGATATTGGATATCATAGAACGTGTTATCGACGGTTTAATTCTTGTCCAGCAGTAACACCTGTCCATAACGATAACGTTGACTCAACCTCTCACGCCGTAAACAACCCTCCACAACGAGTTAGTCGGTCTACTGTACAGAAACCAATCGTTTCCTCATCTGGAGTATTTGGCAAAACGTGTATCTTTTGTAATGCACTGAGGAAATGTACAGGTAGTGTAGGTAAACAATATGAATACACAAGCCCATGCGAGACATTTGAAGCAGCTGACAAAATAAAACAATCTGCTATTTTATTACAAGACAGTGAGATGTTGACTAAAATTGGTAATATAGATCTCATAGCCAAAGAGGTGCATTATCATAATCGGTGTAAAAAACAATACACAAATAAAGCTGATCGCTGCAAGAAAAAGGAAGAATCCTCAGATTTCGATGAAAGTAGCGATATTCATGAGAAATGTTTTCAGTTAATAACCGAGTATACTCAGAACAACATTCTCAACAGACAGAAATCAGAACTTTTAACTTCTGTGCATTCTCGATACAAAATGTTATTCCTCGAAAAAGGAAAAATAACCACACTATCTGCTCGGAATTTAGAGGAAAAACTTGTAACATGTTTCAATGGCAAATTAAGAGTCTGTAAATCTAGTAACCGCTGTGGCAATGTTTTGTACAACTCAGACCTAAACGAGAATATAGCGATGGAAAATGCTCTACTGTATTCTACATCTCCTGAAGCTCAAATTACCGAATCTGCACTTACATTACGATATCTTATCTTAGAACAGACGCACATGACTAATAATGATATTACGAAGCCTGTAACATCAGAAACTCTCAAGACCAACCAACCGTATATACCAGAATTGTTAGAAATGTTCTTCCGTGCGCTATATACTGGAAAAAGTACAAATACAGACACTAGTCAGAAATCTGAAAGACTCGTTAAATCTATCGCATCGGATACCATGTATGCAGTGACCGGAGGTATTATTAAACCGTACAAACATGTGTGTTTGGGGTTGAGCGTAAAGAGTTTAACCGGCAGCAGGAAGATGATTGAGATTCTCAATAGACTTGGACATAGCATTGGATACGGAATAATAGAAGAAATAGAGACGGCACTCGCCGAGACAATTGCAGATAGAAATACATTTACTCCAGATGGGATGATTCCAGACTCAACACTGAATACTGGTATTGCATGGGATAACTACGACGAGCAAAATGAAACTCTGTCGGGAAGCTCCACACTCCACGATACCGTCGGAATTTGTTTTCAAAACATCCCAGACAATGCATGTGAGATATCGTCAAGTTTGAGCACATCAGTAAACAACACTAGCAACAGTGAAGGACCCACAAAGTCAAAACGTCCCAGAAAATTTGAATTAGCACCTCAACATATAGCCCCGTATAGAAGTAAACCAAAAATTACAGAATTCAAGTATGATATAAAATCGATATGTGAAAAACCGTACAAACTTGATTTGTCTCACCAACTTGATATTGCATGGAGTGTGTCATGTATGACTTTTGCGGATACTCCTATGTGGATAGGTTGGAATTCTTTAGTGTGTGATGAGAATCTCCCGCGACAAAAAGTGTTATATATGTCTAACATTAATCTACCTCCAACTCGCCTTGATGTTGTGGCGGAAACGTTGAAGCGTTCGCAGCAAGTGGCACTAGAATGCGGCGAGGATTATATAACCGTAACTTACGATCTAGCAGTCGCCAAGCCTGCCTTACAGATTCAGGCTAAAGAAACACCACTCTATGATAATGTGTTCATATGTTTTGGGGCATTTCACATACTTATGGCATACTTTGGGACATTAGGACACATTATTGATGGATCTGGTGGACCAGAAATACTACGTGAAACTGAAGTGCTAGCAAGTGGGTCTCTCAATGGATTCATTACAGGCAAAATGTACAACCGCTGCAAAAGACTTCATCCAATGTTAGCAACTGCCTTTCGCATATTACACTTGAGACAGTTTGCTTCACTACATCCACTATCACAAGAGATTTTGGATGAACTTGCCAAACTAAAAAACCGAAATGACTCAGATGCCATACGAGTTGCTCGAGAATGCCTACTCACATCTCCACATTTCAAAGATTTCATCGATAGGTACGCGCAGTTTTCTGATGATACACGTGCAGGTAAATATGGCACGACTGCAAGATACTGGCTCCTCTACATAGATTTGGTGGATCTATATCTCCTGTTTAGTCGGGCATCTAGAACCTGTGATGTCGACTTGTTCGTGTATGCCCTTGGAAAAATGTCAGCCTTGTTTTTTGTGACTGGGAGAATCAACTATGCACGTTGGATGGTAAAGTACCACTTAAATCTGCTCAACATTGACCATACACACCCTGGACTTCGAAAAAAGTTGGAAGATGGTGGTCTCTCAATCAGACGAACGAATAAGAAATTTTCGGGTACTGCTATTGACCAAACGCTCGAACAAACAGTGAACGCGGATGCGGCGTCTCGTACCACAGGGATCACAGCATTTAGTTTACAACCATCAGCTTCAAACAGATGGATGATAACACGGTCGGTACGGAGTAAAATAATCGGAGAATTATACAGGATAACAAATATGACAAAAGAGGAAGACACAACACAAGATCTCCAGGGATACAGAATAAAGAGAGATAATGATGACTTAAATAAAATCGTCAATGGGATCACTGATAGATTAAATCCCTTCGCGGACAATGCAAATGACAATAATTTGTACAACGTCATGACTGGACGATCCTGTTCGACTAATGTAAAGAATGAACTCTTAAATGCAACAAATGAAGGGGAAGTGCGACAAAACACATTCAGAAATGAATGTTTCAACGATCCATTACGGTTTGAAAAACCAATAAAACGTACCAAGGTGAAAAATTTTGCTTCAGACTCGGTAAAAGTCAAGATAACTGGAAAAAACCAAAAAATTAAAGAAATTCAAGCCACACTTGACATCTTTGGAAGATTGCTCTACTTGTCAATGAAAGCACGTCTCGATTTTCAAAACATCATGTCTTTTCCTGTTACACCTGTTCCGTATACATTGGCACATTTAGACGGAACTATGTGTTCCACTCCAAAAGCCACACTACAAAACAAACTCGAGAAAATGGTTGATTCAGTGCCGCCATCGAATGTTGACGTCTGCGTAATCGACGCTATGTACTTCTTACGCTGTTTAACCGATCTTCCCACTACGTACGGTGGCATTGCAAAAACTGTTCTGTCCATCATATGCAAATGCGCAAAGCGTGTTGATTTTGTAGCAGATACATACAATAAGTCGTCAATTAAAGATCTTGAAAGAGGGAAACGTGGTGATGAAAAAGCAGCGGAGTTTGTAATAGTCGGACCTGAACAGACACGGCCTAAAAATATGAGTGTGGCAATGAAATCGGGTGAATTCAAAGCGGCGTTGCTCAGATTTTTTGTTGACGAATGGCAAAAGAATACATATAGATATGTTCTCAATGGTACGGTGGTTTACTATGGCGTTGAACAATCTTGCTATCGTTATGAAGTGATCGAAGGAGAAATGTCACGAACTGTAATACCGGATCTAGAATGTGTACATGATGAAGCAGACACTAGAATCACATACCATATAAGACATATCAACAGTGAGATGCCTGCGGCGAATATTGTTGTGCGAGCCAATGATACAGATATTCTGATCATCCTGCTGTATCATTCATCGACATACACACTACCATTGTGGATGGACGTTGGTAAAAGTTCAGATAATACACGTCGCTACATAAGTATCGCACAACTCTCGACAGAGCTAGGTGACGACACCTGTCATGCATTGCCCGGATTTCACAGTTTCACAGGTTCTGACTATACGGCATCGTTTATCAAAAAGGGGAAATCACGACCATATGATATCATGAGCAAATCGAACGAATATAAACAAGCATTCGCAGAATTAGGATCGTGCCAAATTGTTAGCGAGGAAACTATGTCAAAATTGGAATCGTTCACTTGCGAGATGTATGGAAAGAAGAATAGTAACAGTGTGAATACCTGCCGATATAATTTAATTTGTGATATGATTGCACCAGATGGTATGGATCACCCGCTAGAAAAATTAAAGAAAGCTGACCCGTGTAACCTGCCGCCATGTCTTTCCGTCCTGAAGAAAAAAGTTCACAGAACGAATTATGTTACCTCAATGTGGAAGAATGCGAATCTACCAAACCCGATACAGCTAGTTTCCTGCTTAAAACAATGGATGGATAACAAAAGACGGAATATTGGTGATTGATTGGTTTGAGGGACAACAGATGCCCGATGAAGTGTTTGACGTTTCCCACGACATTGATCAAACTGTAGAAGATGAGAGCATTGAATATTCAGATTCAGACTCGGACAGTGACCAATGATGGTGAGTTTGTATCATTCATTATTAGGCCATACCAACTAAATTTACAGGTGATCAGTGGATAAAGTAACTAGTTGAACAAAGTAATACCACCACGATTAAATCAAACAGTAGCTCAGTCTAAAAACTTGCAAAATAGAGGCCGGTTTGTATATATCCTATGTGTCGTTTATTCCATTGTGGTTTAGAAAACAGTATACCACTATACCTATAATATAGATAGTTATGGATAGTGTGAACAGTATATGTGATTGAGAATTATCAGTATACAATGTAATATACAAAATACAATATTTAATCTAGTACCGTAATCACTTTACAATAAATAGATAATTTACAGAAACCTAGAGTTATCTCCCTTGATTACCCAAAAATCTTCCAATCGCCGACATATATCGTATTTTTTCACCAAAAATGCAAATCCCGGGACGACCAATCACCCTCACATTGTGATCAGCATGGATATACCTTGCCAAAAACACCATCAAACCTTGCTGCCTCTTCCAACAAATAAATATGGTGCTGTATCTCCTACCATATGGTGTTGCAGTATGACAGAAGATACATGGTCATTGGTCAACTAATGGTCTGTCATTTGGTTTCTATCGGTAATCGTGCAGCATACTTTCGTAACTTCGTTCACTTTACACGTGTAGTGGGCATGGGCTATGCGCTCCCTTGAAAATAGTCACGCACTTACCCATACCACAGAAATACTGTTATTAATATCACAAGGGCAAAATATACCCCTCAAAAATAATGCTAAGAATGGTATTGAAGGTGTATTACACCATGTATTTTGCAGAGAATTTTGCCGTAGTCTTTACTGGTGTTTTCGATAGAAAGTGGGCAGTTTTATAATTAATATTGTATTCGTGATATGTAACAATGTAACAACTATTTTCTAAAGTAAATAGGAACTAATACTTTTACTATAGCAGTGTTTAATATTCTCATTATAGGTGATATAACATAAATAATATATTTAAAATAAACATATAAAAGTTAATATAGTGTTATCTCCCTTGACGTATTTTTGTGCTTAAAAAGGTCAAAAAATCCAGGCATCCCAAATTTATGTATACTATTGCACGTTTCTGTTGGTAATTGAGATGGAAGGTCAACACATTATAAGCTAAGACTTGTGGCCGCTTTATCATTATTGGGGGGCTTAAGATGAACAATATCGATCGGCACGTATTGTTCGTGACAAAATGGGCGAGATACGCTAGCCTTTCTTACCTGCATCAATGTGCATATAAATGCAAGTGCAGATGTTACAAATATCGACCCGATTTGGTACGGTGTACAGCGCAGCTTATAATACTGCATGCAATATGCATACAGTTGTACACATATAATAATACAAACACAAACGCACTTCTCTATTATTATCAGATAACATAACATGATACAAATGATTCAACACTACAATCAGACCAAAGTCATGAAATCATGAAAGCTACCTCGAGATACAGTGTCGATAGAATACGTAAAGTTCTAGCAAAGTCATTAAGTCAAGCATTCATGACGTATACTATACATCCCAAATAAAACGGACGCTGATTCACTATTTGATATGCAATATGCATGTATGTATGCCAACATGCCGGTTTGTTTCACAGTATCTGTTTTATAAGATTACGACACAGTTCGAAACGGCAGGTCTGCAGTGCATATCGATTGTCACCAACACTTTACGACCATTTGAAGTTGCCACATCTGTAGGTAATAGCTCCATAAAAGGTGAGCAAGCACATCTATTTTCACTATACGTCACCACACAGTGGCAGTTTCTATTATGAGTACGCGTGACAATCATGCATTTCAATCGAGCATCTTTTTTCCAATCTAAAATATATTATCTATCAGATACCTAAGAGTCTATCTGCTGCTACGTCTACTTTTTACGACGCTGAACTAATTTTACTACGAGATATTTTATACTTTTATGTCGTTTTATAATATGTGCAGGGGAAAGTTATTGATTACCATGCGCCTAGACAATAGCGATTACGGTACACAAAATGTATGTCAACTTTAAAATTGATATCAATGCGATGAAATAATTAGCTATGCGAAGAAATTATTGATTACGGCGTTACATTACAACCGTTGCAATGTTGACACGATAAAACATCAATATAATAGTATACATAATGTTCATTGTGTAATAACTGTGCACGTTATGTAGCACCTATTACAACTATCAATTTTACACTTTGTAATAATCATCCTTTTTAATTAATATTGATACAAAACGTATATTACTATTGTGTTCCACGACATAGTCGACACCGCTTGCGTACGTTTTGGTGTAGGTCATTTTACAAGTAAACCTAGTAGGCCAACTTCTATAAATGTGATTCGAACGATGCATTGAAGGATTTATGGTGGGGTCATGGTGTAGTGGTCAGCACATCGGTTCCTGTAAATCGACGGGCACTTCGGCTGCGGGTTCGCGCCAAGGCTGCATTCAACAAGGATTTTTCCCGGGCTTGCAAACCCGCATTTGCGATATCTATTCCTGCATGGGAACATGGACAGATTCTGAAAGTTATTTTTTGTTCCCAGACACAAATTGGTTTATCTGTGTGTCATTGGGCAAGGCAGCATAACTGTAGTCTACGTTCACCCAGCTGTAAATGTGTAATGATGGATGTTCCCATGGGAATTTGAGTTGCGAAAGTGTTCTTTTGAAAGTAGCACGAAATCGCCGAAATGAAAAATTTCTCCTGTATTTGAAACAGTGACTTAAAAGGACATAATGTAGGCCTAGTCTTATGTCCGACTAGGCCTAGTCTATTCGTACAGCGATTAGTCTAGGTATCTAGGGCTCTAGTTAAATGAAATTACATGCGGCGAGTAGGACGAGTAATAAAGTTGAAAAAAATGGGGTGGCGTAATAGCACATTTCTAATTTTCTATGCATTTATGCCTGTTTATGGTAATATCTTAGCAGGGAGTCATTTAGTGATTGTGAGTGTATGGTAATGGTCGGGTGATAGTCATAACTTCCGCCTGCCAGGTAAACTGTGTATCGTTAGTTTCGTTACTATCACACCACTAATTAACGAGTCACAGAGTCGTGCTTTTAATAACTTAACATAATCTGTGTGATTTTATACTGCTGGTATTTGACTATTTCCTACGACTTGCATATTAGGACAAACTGGGGCACATTTTCCTGTAATTCCTTCTATGTCACGCTTGAACGATTACAGTATACTATCATTATATGCCATAACCACTACATTACTGTCGACAGACCACATTCCACACAAGATAAATCGAGAAATTCTATCTACGACCATTTGATGTACACATCGGGGTCAGTATTGGCCCTTCCTTATGCGTAATTCCCCCCCCCCCCCCAACTATTTACGGAAATAAGTACATAAATTAGTGCTTTACAGGAACCGCAACAGACATCTAGGGCAATATTATGGCAATTTGTCCAAGTCTCCAAGACAGCAATTAACTCAATTAACACATTAAAATAATGGCGATAATAAATTATATGTATTATCTATTTACATTAACATTGCTGTATCTATAACAGACCCATAATAGTTTGTAATCTACAATTATTCATGATCGCTAAAAAACTTGTTACAAAAAATTTATTAATATGAAAATTATGCCATAAAATATTGGCGTTTTCAAACTAGAGACTATACACGAGTAACATGACAGGTGCATTTAGAATGCTATAGTTATAATAATCTGATATGACATTATGTATATGTAAGAATTTGGCATGACCTTGTGGACGTTTTAGCATTTGACATTGAATCAAGAATTGAACCACGACTGACGAGTGTAGGCAGCAAACGTTGCTATTGACTAATTGACATTATGCCTTTGAGTGAATTCTAGCCGTATTTTCGTCAATTTTACAAGTTTTGTGCAGCCAACATCGGCGATTGCTCGTAGAATGATTCGAATCACCGGCAATAGCCATTTAAAGCGTCCAGGGTCGTGGGTTCGAATCTCGGAATGTGCGTTAGCAACTTAGCCTGTTAGGTGAAAATTGATTTGAGTAATTTCTTGCTTTTCATGGGTGAGAGATATTCCTTATATTAGCATCCGGCTCAGTTTACTTAGCCTGTAAAATTGGTACCGATCGTATATTCGCCTGCCCTTCACGGGTGGATGTATACTATAGGTTGGGGAATGGAGACTTGGGGAGTACGTACTACTGTACGTAGTGCTACTCATGCAGTTATTACGCGCGCAGACGCAGAGGTTTATCTCTCTATAGCACGGCACAACTCACCACCTTTGACATCTAATTTAACTGGCGGTTTACTTTACCGTTTTACAATCAGCCATCTAAATTGAGCTGTATCAGTCTGTATGTCCCGTTGTTTATTCGCTAATCACGATCACCGGTATGCCAATATGTCACGACCATATCAAGCTAGGATCACCCATATATACAAGCCATATACAGCTAGGATAACACATAGGAGATAATAGTTAGTCTATCAAGCTAGGATCACCTGTACGAACATGGAAACAGGTACATATTATGTAAATGTCGGTATGCTATCTTCCCATCACGCGCCTATCTACTCGCCATCTAAACTCAGTAAATTGTGATGTTCGCTGATTTCGCCATACATCCTGTATTGTCTTTTCTCTCTGATTGTCCAAATACACTAAATACATGTCATTAAGATTGGGGCGATGGCACATATTCATTGTAACGACTAAAATAGACGATTAAAATAGACTAAATTCATTCATCACTGTGTTATGATCGCAAAGATAATAAGTTATTGCAGGACATCGCCGTTATAATATACAGTAGGTATAAATGCAACTATTGTTATTCTAATTAGGTCTATTAGATAAGTTTCCGTTTCTCTGAATGAAAAATATATTTTTGGGATTATTATTGCAATTATTTAAAGTTTTGCATGTTTTTTACTAATCACTCACTATTCGACATCAGGCGTATAATCTGCTCATTCATCGGCATGTAATAATATCGTGCACAACGGGAACCCCCTCTCCCTCCCCCCAACACCCCCTTCCGCACACCGTTTAAAATGTCACCATGTTGACTTGTAGACAATGTATGTTGCACAATAATGTAGGCGTCATTGCATCATCAAGGGAGATAACAATCACATTAACGTAATACATCACATGGGAGACAACCTAGCTCCATTAGACTTTGGTGACTTTTCATAAAGTATGACACCACTTGAAAGTGAAACTTGAAAGGGCTATAAATTAATAATAATGGCACAGTTTTTCTTTAATTTATACAGCCTATTTTGGGCGTGAGATGTGTGGGTCTTATGATATTCAATTTTAGGCTACAAGATTGGTTGTGAATAGCATCAATAGGCTATGATTTGGGGATAGGACAGGGCATTATGGGACTGGGCGTCGTGGGAATGGGCAGTAGAGCTAGGGCCTCTAGTTTCGTAACTAGTCTGAGATAAACTAGGCATAAAATATAACCACTTACCAGCCATCTATCATTGAGAGTGAACTGCACTGGGTTATTGAACTTTGACGTAGAAAGAGACGAGAATTGTACAGAATTATTCCCAATAACCGGCGTGATTTTATATCCAAAGGTACAGTGGCCGTTTCGGACAATATTCGTTTGGAAGTGAGTAAGGCATATCCAAAAGAAGGTATTACAACTTGACGAGCATTTACGATCCGACGACGTACGTAATCCATTGCAGCAATTGCCGTCAGCGTTTAGTCCGGCGTCGTTGATAAACGAGATTAGACGCAGTTCAAACGTTGCTGATGAGTTTACCTGGGGATGAAAACACAGGCGATATAATTACATTTCAACAGGTAGTCTAAATCATTTGAATACGCATTACACAGCGATTGGTCACTTGGTGTACAATTGATATTATACACACAGGTAGGCTAACTGGCTAAGGCCACATGGCGGCAGTTTGTGCACATAATAGCCTAACATTGCCTGGGTAAATCACAAAATGCAAAATTGTGTACAGGTAAAACAACCTAGGCATGTCACACCTGCAGATTAATCAGTATTCCTAATCCTACTGAGGCTACAGGTAATTTAGTGCAAACTAATTGTAGGCCTAAGCATACTAAATTGGCGGCAAAAATAAAATTGAATACACACTCTATACCTAGAATGCCTTAGCACAGGCTCAGGTAAAACTCAGGTAAGCTCAACGTGTCCGCAGGTGAGAATTTGCATTATGTTGCGCCAGTTTTTGGAGCAAATTTCTGTAAAAAATCTAAATGTTTAAAACACTAAATTATAATTTGCAAAAACAAGATAAAATATTGATAAACTTAGGCACTAATTAAAGATAGCACTCACCTTTTTAGCAATAATAAGTAAAGTCCATGCGATAAGCGGTAGCAACGTCCAGCGCGCCTTCATTTTGCACACACAGTCGTGCGCGATGTGCGGACGGTAGCGGTCTATCTGTCGTCTGCTAGCCGGCTACTCGTGCCGCCAACTGGCTAGCCCCGCCCCCTCGCTGATTGACAGCCAGTCACCTGCCAACAGTGAACAGACACAAACGGTAACAGCTGCTCGTACAATACAATCGACTACGCGCGAGTAGTAAATTTATCTACTCCACTGTTTACTATGGGCCGCGCACGCGTGTAGCGCTAGCATCCACAACATTACCCCATTACAATCATAGCCAGCTACGTTTTTACTACCTCACCGAGAATAGTTCATAATAGATTAGAGTAGCTCTGCTGTTGCTGACCTAGATCAGTAGATCGTGCCATATGCTCCTCAAGAGTAATGATAATAATTATTTACGTCATACGACGTTACCTAAGCAACCATCAGGGTAGCTAGATTGTGTACATTGTCCTAGCTGCTGCTTATCATGCAACAATAATGAGGCTCACTGCAAAGTGCAAGGCTGCAATGTTTATTTATGCATTCAACTTTCAAAGGCAGCCATTCTAATCTAGTCATCGTGATCATAAGCCTACTCAGTACTGTGATGACATTCCACGTAAAAAGGTTGTTGTTCTTGTTGGAACTTTTTATGACGACGTCAAAAATGTCACGCGCATTGCTCGGATGGACTGGAGACAAAATGTATATAAGTGACATTTTTTCGTGACACCATGTCTCCATTTAGGGCAGCCTAAGAAGTCAATATACATTTTATAGGCATGCGCATACAATAACTTTATTCTGAGCCCTAATACTGTATAAGCCTAAATATGCCTATTAATAATCATTCATTACATTTGTACAATAGCAAAAAGCCATAGATCTATGAATATTCATTCGAATGATCTATCAAATCTACAAAACAAATTAGTTCCAATTTATCGGGGTTTTACTGTAGAATATTGATCTCCGAGTACGATTCATTGGCTTATCGCGTACAACTATACACTCGCTACATAAGCATTATTTTGAGCTGCCAAACGCATCGAAGGTCCTGTGGTGTAATGGTTAGCACTTTGGACTTTGAATCCAGCGATCCGAGTTCAAATCTCGGCAGGACCTGATTTTTGTCTCGTTTTTCTTTACGAAAAAATATTTTTGACATGTTTTGGATATTACAATAACATAAAAACCGTTTTCGCAATTTTACCTTATTTTTTCACCACAAAAATAACATTTTAAAATTTAGTATACTAGGTCTATTCAGTATTCATATACTGTAGACATCGGTATATTATTTTATATGACGAAGATAGAGTAGCCTAAATTCATTACCTAATCATAAATTCATAATCAATGGTATTTACCTTTAACAATCTTTGTTTTACTTATAAAATGATATATTAGTGAATATATTCACTGGAACATAGAATAAATATAATATTTAAGACTTAATTTTAAGTACTGTCCAAATATTGAATGCATATATAAAATTATAGATATTATTTTGGTAACGGATTTACAATCATTAAATCATGATAGCACAGTATTGGATAGCACTATTATTTAAATAGTTTACACATAGGTCCAGGCTAGGTATACCATTTCCTTATAAGCGTTATACGTCACACACAGGCCTAATGTGATATGACGTCACTGAACCCACGGACCTTATATAGGTGAGGCGTTACTCGACCACGCGCCAGACACCTCCAGACACCGACCCCCGCACCCCTGGGGCCTAACCGTGGGGTGGGGCAGGGCCGGCTCATCAAATGGTCAACCTCTCCCTGTGTCCTCTCCATTAGGCCCCATAGATAAGTAAGCATGACCATTAGACCTTATATCATGTAATCAGCTGATATGGGCTGACCATCACACGTTTCACAATGGGGCACCCGGTTGGAGGCCAGATCGGCGTTTTAGGGGCATAACTTTGGCCGTTTGATCTCGGATAAAACTGTCAAAAACGTCTAGAGGCAAACTTCTCAAAACCAACAGCAGAGACAAAATGCATTTTATCTGTAGGCCTACTTCCATTAACACTGGACATCCACAATAATGGTCTAATCTACTCCAGACCACCATAGTAATGTAATGATACAATAATTAGT
>WNLI01193853.1:0-21027 GCA_025802215.1 Wirenia argentea | reverse complement strand
TATGTATGTACCTCACACCTATTTTGCATAATCTATTCATGAATTTCCGTTCCGCTTTTTTTGGGACACCCTGTATATATGACAATTGTAAAAGTACGTGTATTTTTTGGTAGTTAAATTACAAGGAAATGTAATAAAATGTATATGCCAATATATAGGCAGCTGATTACAAAATTGGTTTACTGTGTACTTTTTGGAATTTATACTTGACATTTACGTCTGCTAAACATATGTCACTATCCCATGGTAATATTTGCATACATACACGAATTGTAACCTACAAGTTACGAGGTATCGGCTATAGGCTAAATGTCATTATTACTACTCACCAAAAAACCTCTAAATAAACATCAAAACTGATAACAGTATGAATTAAAACAAATATCAAGTACAATCGATCTCAGACCCTAATACACTATATCTGATAGAACTTCACAGTATAATTGGGCGCGGACTGAGGAGCTATACACAACCTACCTCTGCAAACCTTGCTCAACGTTGAGTTTTTCTTATTTGAAACAATAACTATATGAATACCAAAACATAACCCTACGCACTATTTTTCCCAACAATATGGCCTGTTGTCGAGGCTGTGTTGTGTTTATTTTCCTCGGCATATTTGTTGTACAAGAAAGTGTTTTGGCCGCCATTTTGAAGCCGAGTTATGCTGTCTCATCAAGTGAGTATGAATAACGAAAACTACACGTAACTATACACTACATTAGACTAATGGTCAATGCTATACACGAGCACGTTCAAACAATCATAATGGCATGAATATACATTGTATTATAACATAGGGGATACTTCATAGAATTTCTCGTACTGCATAGCATATTTGCCCGGGAACAACGGGATATTTTCCCAGGGGGAACTTGCTTGCGCGATCAAAGACTATCAAAAACGTGATTTTACAATAGATGCCTCATTTTCGGATCTCTCTATCTACTATACAAAGTGCCTTCCTTCACTTGTCCCCGTCACTCAACGAGACTTTTTGGGACAATAATCATTTAAATTTAGAGTATTCTCGATAAACATAACTTCTAACACTAAAACCAAAACGTGCATAGTTTTTTGACATATACACCACGGTCACGATACTGATAGGGGAAGTGGATCTGATTATAATTATTGCTGGTCAACACTACTCATAAAAAAAACCGGTATACTACATGTATAGTGCATATTCATAACTACTAATGCTACAACATATTTAACGAAATGTGTGTATTTTCTTATGAAACATAACATTGCCAGGCGAAGTGGATCTGATTACATCACGGATTGAGAAGCGGTCAGCAGACGACGACGCCTTCATCCACCTATCGCTGTCAGTGAACGACCAAAGTGTGGTGAAACGGCTGAAGAAGCTGGGTGAACGAAGCGATGTGGTGATGCATGAGTTCACAGAGAGTGGTCCTGTACTCATTGATCCTGACGTGCCTAGCAAGGTTAGTTATGTTCGTCGGATTAGATTAGTTAGGACATTTGTTTTTTAAAAGATACGTTGATTATGGCTTCCGATGACATAGACGATTATGCAAAATAAACAGTTACTATAGACTAGATCTAAAATACACATGTGTTACTCATATAAAAAGTGAGATGCATTTCGTAGTAGCAATGTGCAGCAAGGTTAGCCTACTTTACATAACTTGTAATAGGGTAACTTTACCACATTTCGTTCCGATTATCGCCCTTTGCCACCAATGACCATAGTAGGTAGAGTGAGAGATTTGGACCCCCATTGGGGTGTTAATTAAGGGGTAATGAGGTGTAATGAGGTGTAATGAGGTGCTATTGATGTTTAATAAGGTGTTATTGATCGTGTAGTGAGGGGGTGTGTAATGAGATGCTAATGCGGCAGCTGGAGTGGGCGTTACAAAGGAGCCAAAGAGGTGCGATAGAGTATCGCCCCGCATAGAGATGCCCGTATAGTTGATACCGGGCACCTCGCATCGATTTTTTTCTCTCGTTATGGAGCGGTGGCAACAAGACGGGACACACTTAAATCTATAAATGCGTCTGCAGATAAAGACAGAGTTCATTTGACATGCAAACGCGTGTGTGAGGCGTAATTGATTTAACGTTGTTAGAAGTGTGAAATTTCATTTATTGAAAAAAATCGTGAGACCGATTGTTGTTGTAATATCATATTCGTCAATATAGGCCTAAGTTAAACAAATCAAACATGCGGGAATTAAAGTTGAAGTTGGATAAACGGTGAGTATTATGGTGTATTCGTAGTCAAGTATTTAGATACCTTATAGTACACAATGGATACATGGATACACAATGTTGACCGGTAGATTGAAAATATTGTATAGGCTGTTAAGGTTAGTAGAAGTGACACCGAGTATTTCTTCTTCATTAGATTTACGTTTCATTGTTTATTAAAATTCACAAGTTAAACCAAAATAAAATAGCTGATGCCCAATAAATTATGTTTGTACTGCTCGTTGTTTAACTCAAGCCCTTTTGCAATAAATTGAAATTATGTCATTTTGCAATACGAATGCCTTGCGTAGGTGAAAATTTGATGCATGTTGTGTTGGTGTGTTACAGGAAACGGCCAAGCCAAGCCAATCCACCCCCGATGTCACGTCCAGCTCCCGTTAAACCCTCAGTTACGTAAGTTTCTCGATTTATCAATACACAATTAAATGTGTGTGTTAGCGTGTAAACAGTATGCATCGGTATGTACAAGGACCTTAGGTATTTATGTTACAGCTGGGGGAGAAGTAGAAAGACGTACATCTACATATTGCGCCAATTTATAACAATTTCGCGACAATACACTATACCCTATAATGAATCGTATAGCCTACCAGCTGTTGTAATGTTGGATGGTCAGCTAGACTCGTGCGTCCCATCGTGCGCCATATCCAACACGAATAGTATTTTGGTATAGATTATAAGACCGTTGTTTACAAACTATATAGATTTATCTGCTGTGTGCGCAATGAGTGAAAATGACATTTTATATAGGCCTATATATATATATATTATATATATAATAACGTTTATTCGCACAGGACAAGTGTACCACCTCCGCCACCTCCTGAAGAACTGAAGCCGACTTCACCATGGCGCGAGGATCCTAGTGATGGTGACGACGACGACGACGACGACGACTTCAGAACGTCGCCGATCAAATTAATAAAAAATCAGCACCCTGAATGGGTGGACACTGATGATCAATCTGATTGTAGTAGCGATCGCAGTTGCGAACTGTCGGATGACAGCGAAGACAATCTCCAGCAATCCGACGATAGCGACGACCAGTCGCTCGACGATTCATCACATACATCCGATGATAGTGGGAGCGATGATAGTGGGAGCGATGATAGTGGGAGCGATGATAGCTCCGATGAGAGGAACGATGGTCGCGTGTGGCGAATTGTAGCCACGGTTCGATCGCCCACGGAATGTCGTGCTGAACCGAATCACGATGGAAACGACGACGCGGTTGAGGTCGATGCTGGATTACCACAAAACGAGTAAGTTGGATAGCCTATATAAGTTAACACATTATGTATCGAATACGCGCGCGCGTCTACACCCTTCCGCCATGCGTGTATGTGAGTGCAAACGACTATACAATACACGTACCTATACTAGACGGTTGTGATTCGACGTAATTTTCACCGTGTTTCCTATCCTGCACACACCGGTGGGATAACTGTGTGTCAGGCGTGCAACATACACCGTACCTCAATTACTATAACTGCTTTAACGAATGTAACACTCACCGTCATCATCGCCAGTGCTCGCTCCTTGACTGACGACCCACAACATCATAAATACGACTAGATAAACCGTTAGCATCTAACTATACACAAATCCTAAGTAGCCTACTTTCCATCTCACGACTTTGTGTAATGCGCAGGTCGTGTACAGATCGAGCCCCATACGCGCCGATACCGCAGGCTCAAGAGGGAAACGGCGACGTGGTTGATCCCATTGTTGGATTACCACAACACGAGTAAGTTGCATAGCCTATATAACACATTAGACCTATGTATCGAACACGCGTCTACATCCTTCCCCCATGCGTGTATGTGAGTGCAATGATTACAATACACGTACCTATACTAGACGGTTTTGATTCGTCGTAATTTTCACCGTGTTTCCTATCCCGCACACTCAAGTGGCATAACAGTGTGTCAGGCGTGCAACATACACCGTACCTCAATTGCTATAACTGCTTTAACGAATGTAACACTCGCGTCATCGTCGCCACTGCTCGCTCCTTGACTGACGACCCACAACATCATAAATACGACTCGATACATCGTTAGCATCTAACTATACACAAATCCTAAGTACCCTACTTTCCATCTCACGACTTTGTGTAATGCGCAGGTCGTGTACAGTTCGAGCCCCATACGCGCCGGTAACCTCACCAGTATCGTCAGACGACGAGGTCGCTCACCCTATACCCTCTTCGATTGACCACATGTCGACGAACAACCCCCAAACACCGGACGCCAATAGTACTAAAAGGTAGCAACTTGATTTATTGTAGTAAAGGTCTTGGTAGACGACTGTCTACAAGGTCCAGATAACCATTATAGCCGTTCTGTTCCAAGTATACCCATTTAACCACCTCGTACATATGATTAAAGATAAGGAGGAGTAAACATATGCATGTGGTAATAGGTAAGATACAAAAGTAGTCTATGATGTGCTATACGATCCCATTACCACACATCCTAAACCGTGTCCGTGTAGGGACAGGTGAGATATTCGGCAGTGATTTTATTTTTGGGACATAGGTAGTTCTGTAGGACTATACATCATAAATATAATTCCTATTCACCGTGAACCAAGTAATATAACGCGAAGTTTACCTAACAACAAGTTACATAGTACTTGATATAATTCATCATACGTCGTACCAATTCCCATGTCATACCATTTTTTTTTCAGTTCAGCGCCATACACGTGTCCATTCTGCGAGAAAGTGTTCGGGAGAATATGGGCGCTACAGAGACACATCCGAACAATCCACCAGCCGACTGATAATCACCACTGCCCGTCTTGTAATAAGAAATTCAAGCGGGCAGATAATCTGGCGCGACACACAAAAACTTGCACTGGCGGACATAAACGCCGAAACACTAAACCGCTGTCTCACGCACCAAAGCGGCAACGAATACATTATCCACAAAATCCCATAAATTCTCCACAAAATCCCATAAATTCTCCACAAAATCCCATAATAATATCGGATAGTGACATATCCGATAATGAAAATTTCCAACATGGAAATCAACAAATTGCTTCGGTTGGCCCCGATGTTATACATACGGGGGAACCAGATGTAGACCGGGTCATAGACGAAAATTGGGGGGGAATCAAAAGTTGCTCATCTACCGGGAAAGTGCAAGATAGGCATAATTTAGTATTAGACAGTGAGCCACTACGACCACGATTACAAACGATATATCAAGGGTTTGAAATATCGGCCAAATGTAACGCGTCGTATGGGTATATACTGCGAAACGTAGAAACGGGTGAAATCCGTTACTTTCACCCGTCCATGAATAATTCTCGACTTCTCGAGATACCGATGCTAATTAGGAATGGAGCCGATTTCACCAAGTTCGTCGATGAAATCACACACGCCGACGTGTTAGAGTGGGCGCGACAACAGCGGCCTAACACAAAATGGGTCGTCGTGAAGGTAACGAACTTAACGGTATACGTCAACAAAATCCGGGGGCATCCGATCGGTGCTCCTGTTACGCTACCGCAATTTATCGTAAACAATCAAGGATTAGTAAGTCTTACAAAAAATACGAAAACTGGTAAGCCCTACACAGACAACCTGTGCTTGTTTAGGTGTTTGTGTTTACACTACGGAAAGGGGCCCAGAAATCTCGAAACATTAGCCACCGCACTTTTTCAGAGATATTCTAATCACACCAAAGAACGGTTTAAAGGTGTTCCGCTGGATGAATTGTTCGAGGTTGAAAAGGAGTTTCAAATCAAGATCGAAGTGTATTCGCTGGAGATGGAAACCGACGAAGATGGCCTGGAGACAGGTAACACAGTCGCTCGTTTAGTGAGAAGATCGCCGACAGAGCATCAAGAAACTATGCGGGTTAATCTCCACAACGATCATTTCTCATATATAGCCGACCTTGACAGATACTCCCATTCATTCCCGTGCGAACATTGTGGGCGTATATGGAGACATAGTCATTCTATGCTCCGACATGAACCGACCTGCCGCGCTGGAGTAAGTCATAGATTCCCTGGGGGTATGTATTCTACCTCTCCTACCGTTTTCGAACGATTAGAGGACGAGGGTATAAACATACCAGAGGACTTGCGATACTACCCCTTTCGCGCTACGTACGATTGGGAATCTTACTTCGCACCGGCAAATATTACATCAACGACGAAACTGGAATGGGAAAGCGAACACGTGCCGTTATCAGTCAGCGTTTCAAGCAATGTGCCTGGGTTTGATACCCCCGAATGTTTCATTAGCGAGGGCAACACGTACGAACTAGTCGAGAAAATGGTTGAGCAGCTCAATAAAATTAGCGAAAAGAGTAAAAGCATCATAACTGAACGACTCGCGCCGTATATTAAACAGATTACGACAAACATCACCAACCTGACCGTTCATAATCAATTGTCGCAAGCCGAAGTGGAAAAATTGCCGCTATCTGATTTACTCACCAGATTAGAGTATTATATCGCCCAAATGCCGGTGATAGGTTTTAACTCCGGTAGGTATGACTTAAATCTGGTTAAACCAGCTCTTATGAAAATTTTGGACGGCTCACTGCAATATGTCATAAAACACACAAACAATATAATGTGTATATCTACTACGACATTGCGATTTCTAGACATGGTGAACTACTTGAGTCCAAATTGTAGCTACGCAAACTATCTAAAAGCGTACGGGTGCAGCGTAGAGAAGGGATATTTTCCCTACGAATGGATGACGAGTTTAGCCCAATTAGACCACCCCAACCTTCCACCACACATTGCTTTTTATAGCGCACTAAAACAGAGTAATATTACGACGGAGGAGTATGCGTATTGCCAAGATGTATGGGCAAAAAATAACATGACCTCTTTCAGACAGTTTGTTGTTTGGTACAACAACCTGGATGTCACGGGTTTTTTAGAGGCGATAGAAAAACAGTGCGTTTTCTATAAATCGATTGGTATCGATATGTTCAAAGACGGAATCAGCGTGCCTGGTTTAACATTAAAATACTTATTTAACACACTGGACGCCGGACAAGCCTTTTCGCTTATTAATTCGGCGAATGAGGATTTACATTACACCATAAAAGACAACATAGTAGGTGGACCGAGTATCATATTCCACAGATATCATGAAAAAGCCATAACGAAAATCAAAGAGATGGAATACGGTCCCGCCGCAAAAATGTGCGAAGGTGTAGTAGGGTACGACGCTAATGCGTTGTACCTCTACGCGCTGATGCAAGATCAGGCCACCGGTATATACGTTCGTCGAAAAGCGGAAGATGAATTCAAACCAAAGAAATCTCAGACTCACGGTTTCAAGGCTTGTCAGTGGCTCGATTGGATGAGTAGCCAAACCGGATATAAGATCAGGCACCAATTCAACGGCGGTGAGAAGCGCATTGGACACAGGCGATTACCAGTAGACGGGTTTTGTAAGGAAACAAAAACCGCGTACGAATTTCTCGGGTGTTATTTCCACGCCCATTCATGCGTACCCGATGACGTGACCAGAGCGACCTCTCGAACCGTCGAAGAGATTCGATCTTCGACTGAGAAGAAATTGCAATATGTCAAGGATGCTGGATACAATCTAGTATCGATTCGGGAGTGCGAGTGGGACGAGTTAATCAAGGGCGACACAGATCTCAAAGAATTCTTGAAGAAGACAACCCCTCGTCGGGCTGTACTCAATACGAAAGACAAAATTTTGAACGGCATAAGGGATGATAAGTGGTTTGGTTTGGTAGAGTGCGATGTTGAAGTCCCAGAAAATTTGAAAGAGCATTTCGCCGAATTTCCACCTATCTTTAAGAATTGCGATGTTGGAAAGGAGGATATCGGCCCAGTTATGCGCGATTATGCCGAAGAAAATGATATAATGCGTAAACCGAGGAAAATGCTCATTTCCAGCTTCGTAGGCAAAAAAGTACTCATAGGAACACCGTTAGCCAAATGGTATTTAGACCACGGTCTTATTATTTCCCATATATACCAAATAATCGAGTACGAGAGGCAACCATGTTTCAAAGCATTTGGGGATGCTGTAAGTGATGCACGACGAGAGGGCGATTCCTGCAAAGATAAGGCCATCATTGCCGACACAAAGAAATTAATCGGTAACTGTGGTTACGGAAAAACAGCCACAAATAAGGAAAAACACCGGGATGTCGTGTATTGCACCGATATAAATGTTGATAAGCACATAAATAACAAGCTATTCCGTAAATTGAACGTGTTATCGGGTGACTTCTACGAAGTGGAGAAATCGAAACAGACCATAACGTTCGATCTCCCAATTCAAATCGGGTTCATGGTCTATCAGTATGCTAAACTGCGGATGCTTGAATTTGTATTTGATTTTATAGATGTGTATTTAGATCGCAAAGACTATCAAATTTGTGAAACTGACACCGATAGCCTATATATCGCGATCTCCGGTTCTTGTATTGAGGATGTAATCAAACCGGGAAAGAAGGCCGACTTCTACAAGGCCCGTGATAAATTTCTCGTGGCTGAGTCTTGTCCAACGCATAGGTCCGACTATGTCGCCGCGAAATTAAACAACGAAGCGTGGGAAATGGCCGAATGCTGCGCGAAAACGGCCGCGTACGAAACCCGTACCCCCGGTTTATTCAAAAAAGAGTGGGAGGGAGACGCGATGGTATGTCTTAATAGTAAGACATACTATTGCGTCGGGCCTAAGGATAAGTATAGCACAAAGGGTTTGAATAAACGTCAAAATGAAGTAACTAAACAACAATTCCTGGACGTTATTTCCACAAAACAAAGTCGCGGTGGGGTTAATCGAGGATTTCGCGTTCGCGAAAATACCATGTACACGTATTCACAGCAGAAAGATGCCCTAACGTATTTTTATCCCAAGAGAATTGTCTTAAACGACGGGGTTACTACCGTGCCTCTCTCTATATAGAGTACGTATCAGTGTGTATTATTTCACAGTTTCGTTTATACCGAATATACTTCGGTAGTTTTATTACTTTTCTCATTATAACTAACTATTAATGCACTGTATTGCGGTGTGAATGAGAATGACAAGTATAACAATTATCGTGTAATTGTTTTGGGGGTAAATGTTACTAGGAATACCTAATCTGAATTAGTAGTTCAATGTATTCATAACCTAGTACGGCTCTAATACGTGTTTAGCCCCATTAAAATTCATCCATATTATTTGTCTTTGTAATCGGAGTTTAATCCGAAATAGCTTTCTAATAAAGTGAGTAACTTTCGTTAACATTTGTATTTTTACTTTAAATTTGATTGATATTTATAATGTTTATATAAAATGATGTTTATTCTTGGGTTATTATTGTAGATGTATATATTTCCGAATAATGGGGGTGGCCTCCCATTAAACATTGTACATGATAATAATTATATTTATGTTGTTTTTTTTGTTATGTGTGTTGTATACTGTTTTTTTATTTGTCTTTGAATATGAGGCCCCATTTAATGTGTACTGTCAAAACGTATAAATATCATATATTTTTGGTTGACATTTGAGTAGTTTAAGAAATGCATACCAATAAGATTCTATTTTGTATTTGCAATTTGGTACAAGTTATATATCGAGAAAATATACGAAGGGTTGTTAAAATTTAGTTTAAACTCATTTGACTAATTAATAAAATCAAATATCGTAATTGCGGCCGTGTACCCATAGGTTGGATATTTCGAATAGTGTAACATATTCGTGCGTTTGTGTACTACACAATAATATCGTTGTGATTTTGTGGGGAAAAAATGTGCACTCATTCGTATTTTACAAAGGTATATAATTTTCCCATTTACTGCAATCCCTGTATATAATAACATAGTTGTATGCACATTTTCAATTTTAGAGAGAGTCCGTTGATATACTTTGAATAACATTCTGTATGTATTTATAACATGTATATTATGGTACAGTGATTGTATATTTAATTCAACGATGTTTGTTCATACATGTATAACTGTTGGGAATTTCGAATTTATTACAACCCCTGTATATTATAATATAGTTGAATGCATATTCCAATTTTAAGGCGAGTCGGTTGAGCTAGTTTGAATAACATTATGTATGAATTTATAACATGTGTACTATGGTATACAGATTGTGTATTTAATAATTCAGCGATGTTTATTCGTAAATGTATATAATATAACTGTTGTGAACTTTCGTATTTACTACAAACTGGGTATTTTATTATTATTATTATTATTATTTATTTTTTTATAACGTGTATAGTATGTTATGAGTTCGTATCCAACTTAATATTATTTCGCGTTTTAATGGGTTATATTAAATAAATGTATTGTTGTTGTAAACTATCGTTGGTTGAGTATGTTGATGTTGTAACAATGTTGTATTAGCGATGTTTTATCGGTACACACAGTTATTATAAATTAAAACTAATTACAGAAGCACGCACCAACACCAACGCACATTTGAGCTCATTTTACATAATTTTATTACAACGCAAATACAAGCGTATATACAGCTGACTACTAATTAAAAAAAAATCCACTACAATTAGATACATACATACATACATTCATACATACATACATACATACATACATACATACATACATACATCCATCCATACATACATACATGCATACATGCATATATATATATACCTATAATATTGCACACGACCACTTAATATAACGCACGTCTACTAATTGTTAATGACTAATTTACTAGTAAACGGTCACTACTCCTGTCTGTCTTGCTATACCGCTCGGAGTACAAACAGTATCCTAGACAAGTCGTTTCGGATTCTTCCGAATTACTAGTTACTTATACACAAGTTCATTCACAAAGTCGTACACTTTAATATCATTAAGCAAATAATCTACACCAAACTTATTTACAATATTATACATGGATACATTGCGACATTTCATAAGTAAATAGAAAATAGTGTACTGGCCACATACTGCTGTTACCGCTGATTGCAACTGTTCAGTATTATATGTCCATTCTCTACAACTCGAATCCATAAACCGCCATAGTTCGTTTGTATACGGTGGTAATCCCATAGAATCAAAATACTCCCCTGTCCCGTATTCGTCGACGTATATAGCAACCCAATGTAAACCCGGTTTTGAAGATGGCTGAATGTTAGAAACTAAACATTGACGCCCCCGTTTCACGTCGGGTAAAGTGTCTATAGCGTAAACACCTCTGAATATCTTGCTAGTACATTCATCCTCCTCCAGAGTGCACGATATTTGGCGTGTATCCATTATGCGGTGAAGTCAGTCAGTACATTTCTAGCCTTGTCGATCTCTATCATGTTAGGTCGTTCAAACATGCACACGGCGTTGATGGTAGTAGTTAACGCGTCTTGAAAGTGGACCTCCAACGAGAGATTGCCAGTTTTGATTAATTCGAATTGATCTCCTTCGATCATATCAGCCGAAAAATCGAAACAAAATAGGGTGTAGCCATTTGCGAAGTCGTTGTAAGAAATACCGTTGCCACGATCTTGAAAAGCCATCGAATTAGACAGGAACATACCGAGATATGCGCGCGAGTATAGTTTGTTTGGGAAATCGAGGGCTAGTGGTGTTGCAGGAACTTGTTTGCCGTTTATATGCACAGATAGGTAGTCAATCTTAAAATGACGAAAGTAGAACGGATTCTTGCTAGTGTCCCCATTTACGGCAGCGTTTTCGGCGAAACCTAAAATCATCCGTGTTGGTAATTGACCCAGTACCAAATTTTGTTGAGTGTTCGTCAACGAGCCTTGAGGAATTGTAAACAGCTTCGTCTCCACTCTTTTAATAGGATACTTCGCGGTTCCCTTTTCCAGTGCTTTATTTGCCGCGATTTCCACAGCCGGATCCAACTTGATCTTTCGCACGTACAGACTCGCCTCCTTCATAGACACACGAAATGTTTCAGTTCCCGAAACCATCAGACAAAAGTCATCCTTAGATCTTATGAGGCGTATCTTAACTTCCACACCACTCATCAAATATTTTTCTTGTTGGAAAATATCCGCATGTAGCCTTCCAATCATGTCCACCTGTTTACTTTCTGCTATAGCCTTCATCCGTTTTCCCACTCCTGTGTTTGTATTTGCCACCGTATCGAATTCACCAGCATCATCCGGGTGCCACAGCTCGCTCGTCAGGTGGGAGTTTTTAGCGTCGGTTCCATAATTCAGTAATGTCTCAATGTAACTTCGGTACGCGTAAGTGTTTGTAGATGGTGTAATCAGTTTACCGTTGAGTGAAATGTCCACTTGAGAAAAAAGGCTGTTTAAAAACCCACACACAGGGGTTACGGTGGCCGTCGTGGCTATATTTCCTCCATCAGCTTTAACAACACTCGCCTTGACGTTTATGTACGAATGGGCTAAATCCAGAAATTCCGTTCCATTAATCGAAAACTCAATAGGAGAGGTGTCGGTTAATGTCGCAATTGGGTGAAATTGTTCGAAGTATCCATCAGCAATACCCGTGTTTGTTGGTGGTATTGAAAACCAATCAATTTGAGAATTTAGACTCTCGCACGATTGCGGGTGAATTAAAGCCATTACGAGAAAATGTCTTTCTTGCGTCTCTTTCGTCCACCACCCTTTCGACTGATTCTTTTCTTGGAAGCTCCCCGTTTTATAGCACGACGACGAATGTTTCTAACCCCGTCGCTAAATAACTCTCCGCCTGCTTTCTTCAATGTCGATTTAATAACAGTTGTTGGTTGTTTCCCTTCTAATATCCCGCTGGCTATAGTCGGTAATGTACTCAAGGCTTTCCGCCCTATAGCCTTCGCACCTGTCTTTAGCAATGGTACGATCGCCTTTGTGAGGCTGGCGAAAATTCCATAACCACTCTGCATTCGTCTTCCCACGTAGGGTGGTGGAAACCCATTACCAACTTGTCTCAGGTAATAGTCTTCGAACAATCTCGCGTTGCATTGATGCTTCATAGTAAATGTCTTCGTCGTCTAAACTGTAACGTCACCACCACTTTTCCGGTCTCGAATGGGATAGGACGCCCTGTGTCGTCTCTTATATAGATGCTGATTGTGTTGAAGTTTTTAGTTTGGAGAGGGTGAAAATACGGTTGCGTATATACGACCGAAATGTATTCCTTTTGTTCCCGGACGGGCACAATCCTAAGCAGGGGTGCAAGTTGATCACCAACCGGATGAGGGCGAACAACATCACTATATACATATAGCGAGTAGAAACCTTGATTGACATCCACAGTACGCGATGGGATGTGATTACCCTCATAGTATGTGTCCACTGCATCGTTCCAAAAACCTAATATATTTTTTAATTCCTCGCTTAATTCTAGTATACAATCTTTCTCCACAGACATTTGACATTTTTTAGTTCGACCATTATACGTCAATTTAAACGCGTTCAATTCTAATGCAAATTCGTTAATCGCGTCAATAATTTCCTGTGAATTGTCATATCTACCCTCGGAAAGTGCGTAGAAAAACGTTGAAAATATATCACCTACCCGCTCTTCTACGGCGTACCCGATAGCATGCGTCGCCCTCAACGCAGTCGCCAAATTTATATTCCTCAACGTTACGATTTCCTCATGCTTTACAGTTAATTTGACAAGGCATTGCTTTTTCCGCACGTTGTACCATGTTTTTGAATATTGAATTTCGCTCAAGCCCACCTCCCAGTCTCCAGAAAGGTCGATGTGTTGTGGTAGTTTAGTCACGTATGAAGACAGTGTGTTGTCGGGGAAATGGTCCATGCTGGAGTTACTCGGTAGGGTTAGGTGGAACATCTCGGGTTATTTTAGGTTGTGGGAGTAAATATCCAAGATTACTCGCTAACAAAGCTGTCCACAGCTCTCTGTCTCTTGTACCGGTTGTTAAGTTGTACAGGCTGACGATTATCACCGTATAGATAACTAGAATTTGGCAGAAATAGACGATTTCACTCCGCGGAACTGTGCGGCCGAAGAAACACCAGCCTCTACTAGAATCCGAATCCATTATGACGACTTTGGATTACACACGACCTTTTATATCCTTGATAGGTATCCAGGAATCGAACGTATCGGCATACCCTAACCATCTCACTAATGCTTTGCCTTTTCGACGTTTTATAACTTTCTCTATCTTGAACAAATCTTGTCCGGTAACTTTTACCAATTCTTGTGCGTAAAAGCTCCCCAATAACCCTTCACCGCTATAGTCTTTCAATTTGTATGTAGCGGGTGTGGTGTGAACAACTTTATCAATTGTAAAAATTTCTTCACTGTAATTTTGCTCGTAACCTTTCTCGAAGCGTCTTTTTAATTTGCTTACACGCACTCTATCACCGATCTTGAATTTATATGTCACCAACCCCCTCGTTTCTCCGTACAATCTATTCCATATAACGTGTTGGTTGATTACACTAACCGCTGCGGGATACGTCTTGATACTTCTGTGGTAGGAGTAATTATATGATCTCACCAAATCCTGAAGAATGTCGATATAACGATACGTGTCGTTATGAGTAAAATATCGAAACATTTTGGTTTTCAAGGTCCTATTGAAACGTTCTACGATGGCTGCTTTTGTCTCGGAATTGTTCGTTGTGAAGAAGTGGATGTTGTTTTCGGAAAGATAGTTCTGTACAGGTTTATTCAAGAACTCCATTCCTTTATCCGTTTGTAGAAATTGCGGCTTACGTCCTGTGATTGACTTGAATGCTTTGACTAAACTTTTGCTTGTCTTGTCCTTCAGCGGGACTACCCACGCGTGTTTAGACAATACGTCAATACACGTAAGAAGAAACTTGTAACCGTCATTTGCCTTTGAAATATTGGTTAAATCCACCAAGTCCGCCTGCCATTGCGAATCGACTCCGGCTACAATAGTTTGACGACGAGGAAACCGCCGTCTAGCTGGTTTGTGGAGGGTATACGCTCTTTGCGTCGTCAGCCAATCTTTAACAACTTTAGTTTTCCGTCCACTGGCACGCTTTAAAGCTTGAACACCCCCATAACTACCCGGTTTAGATACGTCGTAATAAATATCCTCCATTCACTTTCTATACGGAATCCAATTTGGCGATTGTCCTCTCCTAGGTTTAGGTTTTCGAATGGGCGTCTTGTTTTTTACTCTCGATCTTCGGGTTATACTGGGAGATACACGTCGGGTTGAGGGCGTTCGTGAACTTCGGGGTGTCGTTGTGGGACGTGGTATATGTGATGAAAGTGACATCGGAGGTGTTGCCGTAGTTTCACCTTCCACCGACTGTAGCCTTTTCACCCACTGTTTGTTACCAACTAATTCGTGCGGTATGTTAATTTCTTTTATAGCTCTGAGAAATAATTCACGCCCTTTAACGTCACGTGACCTTTTTCGATCTCTTATAGCATCGTTCACCAAATCCGAAATGTTGGTTCCTGGCTGCGTTTCATCTTTATATACCATTTCCCCTTTCTCATTCCAACTGACATGGGGTTGTAATCTTCTTAAAAGTGTTTCCGCTTTGGACTTCAACGATGGCGGTACAGTCTCTAATACATCCGCCGTTGGCAGCATCACTGATTGGGAATCTTGAGATGGTATTCCAGGTTGGGGCACACCGGTATACTGTCCATAGTGAACTCTGTATCGATTAAGAGCATTGTTATACAATCTAACCTTCTCTTCATCATTGAGACGAGGTGTATTTAACACATGTTGCATTGATTCATCCAGTTTCGACATAGCGACGACTACCGGTGCCGTGGGAGGGCGATGCATAGGAAGTAACGCTGTCTGGTCCACTAGCGCCATTTTCTTCGCCATCGCTAACCGAAAAGTTTACCAATAACTGGGCCAAGTACGCCAGCTAAAGCTGGAAGCAGAAATGGTAGAAAGCCGCCGTGCTGCAGTAACTGCTTTTTACGTTTCAAACTTTTCTTTTTATCGATTACACCTCTTATAACTTTCTTGTGACGCCACAAGTTCTTCCTCTGAGACCTAGATAGCGGTACGTTCCCTTTTAAAGTGTTGTGACAAATCTCACAAATACAATCTATCAAGTCTTTGTTCGCGTTAGAAATGATGGCTTTTCTCAGTTTAGCGTCTTTACTGGCGAGTAATTTAAGCGTGTGCGCATTCCTCTTGACCCTCGAGTACATGTTGTCCGTCGTATGGTTTTGATGCGAATGAAGGTGAACTTAAATCTTTTCCGTTTTTATTATTCAAGCTTTGTTCAATGTCATTTCCCGCGGCATATCCCGGTCTTGTGAGTGTGTGTCGTAGTCTTTCTTCCGACTCCCACTTCAAACGACGATTTTCTACAATTGAACATATGTACTTTCGTAAAGCCCGAATTAGTCGCTTCTCCGCCGTTGTTTCGTCCATCGTGCGATCTGTCTACTTGCGAGTCCGTTTCGCGCTTATATAGGCGAAAGGTTGTTCTCCCGGTAATACACCAGTTAGTAACCGTTTATTTTCTTCGGTAGTTTGTTTCAAATCTATAAATAAGTATCCGTGTGGTTTGACTGTGGCATCAGTGTAAGCCTCCCTCATATACTCAACCTCACCAGGAAACATTTGCTTGGCTAGATTAATAATTTGGGATCTATCTCTTGGATTCTTAAATATAACCATATAGTGCGCATTGAGTGTTATAGTACGGTTGTGTTTGTTTTTGTTAAATAAGTTCTGGACGATATGTATGACAGAAATTTTGCGATGATGGGAGTGTTTGGTAAACAAATCGGCTATACCCATATCAACCTCCCCCATTAAATCATCCACCACCAACAATGTATTTTCGTGTAATTCGGTGACTGAAGGGAGTCCCTCAATAAAGGTGACATTTGATATCGATTCATATAGAGGTTGCCACACCCCGTAAGCCCAAACTATGTTCTCGGGTCTAGGAACAATTATTGTGTCTACGTCTTTAAGCACCTCTAAAACAAAACGTGTTTTCCCCGCCCCAGAGCTACCGCTCACTATCATACTGAACGGTGCTTCCAACTCCATGTCAGCAAATGATACAAAAATGCACAAGCAAGCCTTTTTATGCAACAACATCAAAATACAATCACAAATAAAGTCAGATATATAGTATGGTATATTATTTATTTACGACATAGAAACATCATATACAGTAATTGGTACTACGGTAACCACAAAGAAAGGAAAATTAATTTAGTCTTCTATATAAATCAATCCTTTTGCTACAATAATACACGTATACGTCAACATTACTAAATGTGTACACTACATCCCAAGTATATACCTCAAACACGTACAGTTTTTCACGAGTAACATTTCCTATGAACATATTGTCCACGACACTTTTGTATGTGTCTAGATTGTCAGCAATGTTCACATAGGCTCGCCAGTTCTGTTCTTTAAAGTAGCAATACCACCATACCAAGCCGTATCTCCAAAGTTCAACGAGTAACATATCCTCACCACAGAATTACATCACGTCTGTCTTAACGAGGGCCATCACAACGCTACGGAAATGGGATGACTCCATATACATCCTCGTAGCCTCTCGCTCCTCCAAACTGGGTGAAAATACGGTGACAAATCTAGTCCATATTCCTTTATACTCGATACTATCCAACGCACGCTGGAAATATTTCATAACGAGTTCGTCATCACCCGGTACCAAGCACATATGTTGACGCTGGGAGGGGTGATTCACCTGGCAACCATAACAGTCCTCTGTTAGCAGTCTGAGATACACGGGAACCATAGCCCTCGAAATCATGCTTACGATGTAGTACTCCATTTTTGTGTTTCTGAAGGTGAGGAAATGGGCCATTACGATCGGTTCGAAATGTTACGCGCAGAAATAAAAGTACGGATCTTCTTCTTAGTTTAATGTCCGATATTATGTGCACACCAAATGTCTCGCTACAAAGTTTGAATGTTACGACAGGCGACACGTGTATCCGGTGGGTTATAATAGTTCCAAGTTAATAGTTTTAATGTCACAATACTATGGCTATACACCAAACGGCTCACTACAAAGTTTAAATGTTACAACACATAACACTTGTATCCAGTGGGTTAAATACTATAGTTTTAAATAGTTTTCATGTCACGATACTATTTACACACCAAATGTCTCGCTACAAAGTTCGAATGACACACGACACTCGTATTTATATCCAGTGGGTTAGTCCATTTTTTGTACGGGGTTGTCGCTTCCTGATTGGTTAAGAATGGTCTAGTTCATTTTTCGCGCGGGGGTGTCGGTTCGGGATTGACCGAAACAGTTCACTCCATTTTCGTACGGGGATCCACAGGGTGGGACGGTGTAGTAATCGAGGTGACAATGGATCCAACATCAAAGGGGTCGTAATCTAGAACGTTACACTCGCCACAAGTAAGGGCGGTCAATTGATCCATATGTTCAGGATCCGTGCGACATGTGATCGCGTCTTCAAACCCGGGAATCAGAGCCGCGATCTCTGTCATGCGCTCCTCTAACGCCCACCATTCAGGCTTTTTCAGAAATACCCCCGTGCGCGAGGGCAAAAGAACACGACAATTGTCTTTGGGAACGAAATATTTCCTCAGGTCGACGCCCCACGGGGTCACACTGGCGTATATCCCACCCCCTATTAGGCACTGGAGATCGGTGACGTTGTTCAACGCGTCATCGATCTCTACAGAAACCTCACAGAGGGTCTTGAAGCGGCGAGTATTTAAACTAACCCCCTTCTTCGTGGGATAAGGAGTGTTTGCGTTGCGTTCGTTGTTTAACCAAATTCGTAGGTCAACGCGGTCCTCGCCGAACCACTTGGTAACTCGGGCCAATTTGCCCTCCCCGATCTCAAACACACTGTCCTGGTGCGAATTGGTTTTTGGTCTCGCCGCAGCACGCGCGGAGGCTCGCGCTGCCGGTCCCATCATCTTTACGCCACTCGTAGAAGGGTGCAACTCACGGGTAAACGACTGCACCGCTGGCGTCATCGACATCCCACAGGTAGAAGGTTGCACCTCCCGCGTAATCGACTGCACCGCCGGACCCACCACCATCCCGCTCGTAGAAGGCTGCACATCCTGCGTGAACGGCTGCACCGCCGGACCCAACAACCTCACACTCGATGAGGTTTGGGGTGGCTGCGTTTCGGTTGTTGTGCCCAACGGGTGTCCCCCAACTTCCAAAGGTTGGTTATGGTACATCGTATCGGGAAATGAGTCAAGACCCGTACAGTCCCACATCTCAAATAACGTATCAAGTCCGGGTAGTGTGGGCTCCACTGGGAGTTGCGGTGTACATACTGTCCCATGTAACGCCGCTGTCGCTGCTGTCTCCACTGCGGCCGCTGCCGCCTGTTTCTTTTGTTTCTTCAGACTTTTAACTTTACCCATAATATAGGCCTACTCGTTCACGTTAAACAACTAGGAATAGCACAAAAGAACTTTTTAAATAAAACTCAAAGAAAATAGCTAGCGAAAATGTACAATCCACGAGTAACGAAAGTGGCTTATACCGCCCTTCTTATACCCCGGCTAGTCTCGGCATTCGCTAACAGCGATGTATCGATCACGTATACGTCCAATCACGTTGAACGAAATAAATCTGAACAATTCTATTGGTACCTCTTTGTCTCCTTTGTAACGCCCACCCCAACTGCCGCATTAGCATCTCATTACACACCCCCTCACTACACGATCAATAACACCTTATTAAACATCAATAGCACCTCATTACACCTCATTACACCTCATTACACCTCATTACCTCTTAATTAACACCCCAATGGGGGTCCAAATCTCTCTCTCTACCTACTTCCGTCTATCCGTCTATCCGTCTATCCGTCTATCCATCTATCCGTCTATCCGTCTATCCATCTATCCATCTATCCGTCTATCCATCTATCCATCTATCCGTCTATCCGTCTATCCGTCTATCCGTCTATCCGTCTATCCGTCTATCCATCTATCCGTCTATCCATCCGTCCATCAGTCCATCAGCCCATCAGTCCATCCGTTCAACCGTCCATCCGACTCTCCGTAGGTCTATATCCGCTGTATCCGCATATCCGTCTATACGGCTATCCGTCTATCCGTCCGTCTGTCTGTCAGTCTGTTCGTTCGTCCATCCATCCGTCTATCCGTCTATGCGCCTATCCCTCTATTGTCTTTCCGTCTGCCTCTATCCATGTATCCATCTATCCGACTACCCATCTATCCGTATATCCGTCAATCAATCTATCTGTCTATCCGTCAATGAGTCTATCCGTCTATCCGTATATATGTCTATCCGACTATCCGGCTATCCGTCCGTCGGACTGTCTGTTCGTCTGTCCGTTCGTCCATCCACCCGTCTATGCGTCTATCCCTCTATCGTCTTTCCATCTATCCATCTATCCATTAATGTATGTATCCATCTATCCGACTACCCATCTATCTGTCTATCTGTCTATCCGTCTATTCGTCTATCCGTCAATCAATCTATCCGTCTATCCGCCTATCCGTCTATCCGTCCATCCGCCTATCCGCCTATAGGTTCATCCGTCCATTTGTCCATCCATCCATCCGTCTTCCATCCGTCCATCCATCCACCCATTCAATCAATCACTCATTCACGCACTCAATCACACTCACTCACTAACTGACGCTCTCACTCACACCCATTCACTGATCTCGGTGCGTACACGATATATGTACTAGAAACGGAAACCGGATGGAAACTATGCAACCATTAGTATATATGTCTACATCGTACGAAATAATTGTGATGTTGGTCAGCTAAGGTATTGTATTATTATATTCAATTAATTTCGTAAGATCAAGCTATAATGTATGTATACTGATGGACAATATATCCA
>WNLI01193742.1:0-13241 GCA_025802215.1 Wirenia argentea | reverse complement strand
ACTCCCCCACGATTCCGAGATCGTCCCACACGTTGACAGTCGGAACACACGAAACATTGTCCGGTGTAAGCCATTGCACGCAAATCAGCTTCCGAATTAGTGAACCAAAATAATCTGACAGCATCCCTACTAAAATGTCAACCACGCGCACAATCTGATATATCCCCTGAGTCACTGCTAATCTAGACGATTTTTCTCGCTTAGTCACTGATTAACAGTAGATGCGGGGGAGGTGTGTTACACATACAAACTGGTCAATAGAAATCGTCATGGTGCTGCCCCCATAGAATAAAGGAGCACCACATAAACACAGCCGCTATACAACCACATAGTTTGTATCGAGGTGGGATAGCAACCAGAGTTTGTCTCTGTTTAGTCGCAACTAAAAGCCCTACCTATATTTGGCCGTGCATATCAGTCGAGCCCGTCATTAGTCAACTATCTATTATTGCTTAGTTAACGATTACCAAGTGTCTGGGGATATACATAATGAGCTCGAATTATCAAAATCTAATCTACATTGCAAAGGCGAAAGGAAAATATTTAATAGCATTTAAATTAGAACAGTTAATAGAAAATAACAATACTTTTGTCAGATGTCTGGTGACGTCATGATTAAATGACAACCCATGTTACGTTATACAAGAACAAAACACCACATAACAGATATATACATATGGTGGTATTTAAGTCACAACCGGATATTAGATTTAGTATGACATACATACGGTACACACATGTTATATTACGGACGGATGTAAATACAATCTGATTCTGCACATTTGCAAAATCATACAAATATTTTGCAACGTGATAAATAATACTTAGAACTATAAATAATATTCATGAACATATAACTAATCATGAACCAAACATTATTGGACAAAACAGTTATTAGGCCGTAAAGTACAATGGGACAATGAATTTATGAATAAATAAATAAATAAATAATTTACGAAGGCAGTATTTTTTTGGACAAAAACAATAACATAAGTCAACATACAATTAAAGACAGTATACATTTTATACATTATCACAAGAAAAAGTGAGATTCCAAACACATACCAATGATATATCATGAATAATAACAAAATGGGGATGTATTTACTGTATTTTAGGTCTTCGAAAATATAATTTACACTTTTAGTCTTCGTTTGCATAGTGTACGTTTTTGTTATCAATGAAAATCCAATTATGACAACTTTTAGTCAGACTAAGATGAAATCGTTACAATTTTAAAGCATCTGGTTATTGTTCCATTAAAACACAAGCTATTAAAAGCTTGACTACACAAAATGTTTAAAGTAAAATTATTAGTTTAAAGCTATGAATCCATGTGATCAATTTACTGGTGGCTATTATCTAATCTACATACGTTTGTATGTGGGTCGTTATATATGTTTCCCATAACCTAATACTATTGCATGCAGGGTAAATCATAAGATTTTTGTCTGGTTACTAATCATTCATGAATACATAAAAGTCCATATACATTGTACGCAATTAGCTGCTCATTATATTAATGTTTGCTCCTGTATCAATTAGAAAAAAAAATATTCAAATAAAATGTTTTCTAAACCATTTAACCTAGATGTTTTACGTAGGTGACAATATAAGTTATATACAACCATTATTAGTGTAAATAAATTCAAAATGTATCTTTTCGGGGATCTACAAGAACAATATTTCGTTAAACGGATTAACCCAAGATTTGAGACAATAATGTGCGATGAGGTGACATTGAGTATTGACAATGGCAGTGAATCAACATCTAACCGCGTACAGGACCTTACCGTTTGCCATATATTACATTACAAACAAATAAATACAGTAAACATGTTGCTGTAGAATATCTACATGCACTCGATGAGGAAAATGATGAGAAAGGTGTAATAAGTTAGCAATAAATAAGTATTAAGTACGCGCGATATGTACAAAATATGAATATGAGTTAATGTAACATTATATATATTGACGGACACATGGACATAAATGCATACATTTGTTTTCAGCTTTAAGTTTTAAGTCGTTCTTTTTAATGCAACTGTTGACACAGCCTTAATGCGTATTTTGAATTGCCAAAGGTACCATATCTTTTGTCCTGAATTGATGAATGTACGTATGATCATTCAAATTGTAATTGCACTCAGCCTCAGTATTTCAATGTTCAAAAGTTCACCATGTCATTCGAGTATTATAGGAGCACACGTTCTGTAATGTTAAGAATACTGGTAGTCTGGAGGGAAAGTAATACTGCAGATGATTTGTTGCCTTCTATCGTGAATAATCTTACAGAATGAAATTTGGAATTAAATATGCACAGTATGTGATGAGATTATTAGACTAGACATAACGTTGGCCTGGTTAAGTTTTTCCGTCGGAAGTGAATATTAACATCTCGAGTTGGAGGTAGAACTTCGTGTCCATGAAAAGCGATATCACATTCTGTTGTTTCACCTTCGGCTAATTGGAGATCAAACATGTACGTCATCGCTATAAGGAACCATTTGATTTGCAACATCGCGTATCGTTTTCCGGGGCATAACGTGCCAAATCCAACCACCGGAGATTTTAATGTCTTCCCGCCATGTTGAAATTCTGCGTCTATGAACCGGTCGTGATGAAACTCCTGAAGAAATGAAATCAAAAGTATTTAGTGAGTAATAGATACTGATTATAACATTATTATAGTGATAAAAAGCTGTGCGCTCCAATTTCGACGACTGTATGCATAGGGATATACATGGGGTCAAAACGTGTGACCCTACTCGCAAATACTACAATTACTATATATATCGTCGCCGAAACGGGAGCTCGTCTGCTTTGTAAGCACAAGACCGTGGGTTCGACTCCCGGCCGCGACGATGTTGTGGGTTCATTTCACAACCCGAACTAAGTGTCACCATGAGCATGGCAGCATAACCATATCCGAGTTTCACCCATGCAGCTGGAAATGAGTATCGATGAGTATTTCCGTGGCAAGATGGTAATTTTGTTGGAGGTGGAATGCTAGCGCCAAAATAGCTGATATCTCCGTAAGTACTACTACTGATTTTGAGTTGTCACAAATCAAACAGTCATGTTGAAATCTTTAACAAAGGCCAATCGGCAGATCGGTGAACTCACAGAACCGATACTGGCCAGTGGCCATACAGTAGCAAATTATCGTGATGGTGCATTACTAAGTCCGAAGGGTTGGATACCAAACTACAGACGTCCTATATCCGTCGACGATCCCAAGTTGATTATGCCCAAGACATCTTTACAATCTAAAACAACCGTTTATAACAACTGTCATACTGTATGTATAGCCTATGCATTATCATAATATGCTCACCATTGGTTTCTCGAAAACTTCTGGGTCTTTGTGTAGCGCAGGAGGATAGAAAGCGACGCGGTCTCCTTTCCGACATGTGTAAGTATTGCCGTTGTCCATCTTGAAATCACAGTCTTCGTTGACGTACCGTACGACGAAAGCTCCGCTCGTTAGTCTTATGGTTTCCTTTATTAAGCTGTCTGAAAAACATAAAGCAAATGTGTCAATAAGGATCACGTACATAAAGTATAAACATGTGGATTTCACCTTTCCTCAAATATAAACTAAGTCTTGTTGATTAGAAATGTACCAGTAAATGTCGAGATACCGATGGTAGGATCAATCGACCACGCAATTAATAGAGGGTTTGGGCACAAACGTAAGGTTCTACTAATCTCTCACTCCTGCAAGTGGACGCTGGTTTGTGGCAAATGCTAAATTTTCCACCCAAGAGCAGAGGTGTTATATTGTATAGTGTTTTCTCTAACTTATCCCAAAACAGTTCATGGTGCTTATATAATGGTAACCGAAGCGACAGCTCTTTGGCAGGAATTTTCTACATGATGTTCAGTTGCTCACCCACTTCACGTGTGGTTGAAATAACATGACATGATTTTAAAAAGTCATGTGGATTGGGAACATCCAAGTGCACATAGTCTTCAGTGTGTCAATACCACTACATTAATTTCTATTAAATGATGGATTTTAGCCGACTTGAGGACACACCCATGGAGTCACAGCAAATTCCCGAAGAAAGTCGATTAGCTGACTCGTGAAACGCGATTTTAAATCGAGGAGTTAGTAGAATCAGGGACGTTACATTCTTACTGCATGGTCAATTATGTCTGCAAAATTATTTAACTAAATTAAATAACATTTACCGTATACATTAACGGTTACAAACTTACCCAAGACTGGCATATCCTCGACATCTGCGGTCGTGAATATGGCTGTGTCGTCTGTTACACCATCTGCTTGTGTTTTACTTTTCACGATGTTGTCTATTTCTTCAGTAAGTGCGGTAGATGCTTCTTTGTATTTCATCAGATTGTACATGCACCAATATGCCAACCGGAATGAATTATAGTTGACGTGAAGATAAACCAGACTGTGACCAATTATATCGGATTCGGTTTGATTGTGTGCTTTCATAAACTCAATTGAACCGCGTATGTAATCGGATAAGTCTGGACGTAGAAGCAATTCATCGGCTGTGGGCTGATCGGCGAGAACGTTGAAAGCTCTACCCGCTTCAGGGAATAGTTTCAGTGGCACACCTAACCAAAGAAAGTTGAAATACTTATGGAAAGTATCGAAGGTTCGATAGATTTCAAGTGGCTGGAACTTATTCGTTGGGTCTCTCCCGAAGATTGTCGTGAAGATCGAATAAAAGAGAGTTTCCGCTGAAAAGTCGCGCATCGACCGTGTCTGCCAGTCACTGACATCAGAAGTAATGTTCATGTTACTGTCTACGGAAACTGAATCGATGGACTCCATGAGGTACTGGTGAAAGTTCCGCATACCGGTTCCTAGTTGTTCGCCGCGCACCGTCTTCGCCGTCTCTTTCAACATGGATTTTGCGTCGACAAGTTTAAAGTGGAAAACGTTCATGTTAACCTGTCGCTGAATTGGGTCAAAGTCGAACTTTTTCTCTCGGGACATCGCCTGTAGACTATGGGGATCCATAATGATAGTCATATGTTTATTCAAAAGTCTTATAGTGAAGATGTTTCCGAGTTTTTTCCTCGCTTTATGTAGAAAATCGATTGCATTTTCGTTGAACTGTTTCGCGTTTCCCCAGAAGAAATGTCCCGGTACAATTTCAGGTTCGCCTTCTCGTCTGAAATCACAATTTTCACATGCATTTATAATTTGTTTAATAGATTAAGTATCTGCTTATACACGGGAACTGTAAAAATATAAAATATAACGTATTGATTATTGTGTCATTTGTGTGGCCATTCGTTTAACGCGAGATGGTTACAATACGAACATACATCTTGTGTCCACAGAGATGAGGTCTTCACAGACATGTCTGTTCAGGGATTATCTCTTGTTTGTATGTATATGTTTTATAAACAAGCAAGGGAATCTATAAACGACGTGACCTAATGTTTATGTTGACTTGACACATAGGACTGTTTGCACATAAACATTCCATGTGATTGTCGAATTGTTGTACGGTGCAGAAAGCAAACACCTCGCGTATGTAACAGGATATCGTCTTATGGAACAGAATAGACTTCTTCGTGGTTGTACTGCATTGCATGATTTGCTGAGTCGACCATTTTAATGACTGTACTCAGTTACTGTAAAATCTCTCAGAAATCCAGCGTCAGTTGCAGATTTGAGACGGGATACAACTTTTGCAAACGTTGGTTTACTTCGCATGAAATGGATCGATTACGACTAAAATATATATAATACTTCATAATAGCATGGATTCACAATGTACTATCGTATAACTACTATATCGATATACAGTATTAAACTATATGCTTGTATGTTTTGTACATACCTTTTCCTGTAGAGAAGCTTCTTGTAGGCTGCTGCGAGTCCGACGATAAGGATTGTAGCTAGTAGTATCGCGGTAATCATCTTGTATTTGCAGGTATGTCGTGTTTCGTTCGTATTCGATAAAATTTTCTAGGGAGATTCGATTGTCGTTTGAGAAACGTGGATCTTCAATCTGAGAACAAAATTAATCAATGCTTATAAAATCACAATAATCGGTGCACAATTTGATATCGATAGCTGCATGTACGAAATTAAAGTTCTGTCAAATACCCCTTTCGCTGTAGACACATACTTCTCAGTTGTCATACAATTACAACTTAATAACTTATTATGTTCGACATTTATAATGATTATGGAAATTAGTCCTGCTCTCCAGTAAATACAGTATAGCTTCAAATATATACGATAGTAATTTTATGTCGGTGTTAAGTAAATCTAAGTAAACTGCTAATACTGCTAATACACACACTTAGTCTAGTAGCTGTCTGTGAAATATTGAATGCGTATTGTGACCACTGATCGAAGCGGATTGTGTTTGTTTTGATGCGGTGTAGTTTATATACATTTATACCTGTCCATGACTAAGATTTGACTCACTGCCACTGGGGGATTTCCCCATACCGTATGTAATGTATTACCTATTCTATACGTGCTCCTAATCTTAATAGTTTATCGGTCAATACACTCGAGGAATGAATGACCAACTACAATACATCATCGATTTGCGACAGAAATGGCAATATCTGTCAATACCTCGTGTGTAAAAAAATGTTTTGCCTTAATGTATGTCTTAAGAATTTCGTAATTTATTACATAATAGAGCATGTTCTGATACTTAATATCCTAGTTTTTTATAGACACTATTATGTTGGCATACTTGAGACTATTATAAATAAAAATAGAAATTTCAATCCCTACTAAGCTGAATATAATGATACATATTCGGTAACCTATAGTGGTAAAGAACCAATTATCATCATCAATCATTATTACTGTCGCATATTGAATGAGATGTAACAGCGATGTCATATCGACCGGTGTAACACTCTCCCCCGCAATCAATACCGAAATTTGCGCAGTGGGTCGGAATCTGGGAGGTTGACGCAACGCCGTTCGGTATTGCCAACATTCCGCACCTTTGTGGATTACACGGGATTGGCAAATTTTGTCTTTTCTTCGTCATTTCCGTGGGCCTACAGTATAATGACAACATTCTGAATTCTTCTGCGAATCAATACTACACCGACGTCATGGTTACAAAATACTACGAAGATCAATTTGAAAGTTATGAATGACTTCGTTATGAATGAATGCAATAATTAATATTAGCTCAAGGATGCATGACTGTGCTAAATTTGGTCGTTTAAAATCACTAGGCTATCGCGTAAAACAAATTTTCTATTATAATTACATTAAATTTTCACACGCTTAAACTGCTGGAGGCTACAGACAGACGTCAAACTGTATTGCATTAGTACTGTAAGATTGTCATTGATTAATACCTAATGTGTGTTTAATATTTTAAGTTTTAACCCAAATTGGAAGACACTATAAGATGGTGAACAGAGAAAAACAACATTTATTTCATTTTGCAGCTACGGTTATTATAACACTCGACAATTTATATATATACGTGCAGCACTATAATATATTATGTCACGATAGATTGCGGATAGAATATGATTATTTCAAAGGATATATATGTAATAGACGTAGTCTATACTATTCAAATAGTTTGTGATCGTTGTGTCAAAATTAATGTTGACCGATAAGTGCATATGTACATAATGCTAGTTTAACTTTATTTTTGTACTTATATGATATGTTTCCTCCGAGTTACTCGTATATGCATTAGGTGTGTCCTATAAATTAATCTAGAAGGTTACTTTTTATATTTAAAAAAATGCATATATTATTATACCTAGTCACTAAATGCGATCATTAATTCATTATTGTAGGCAGGTGTATCACGACATCCAAACAAATTGGGCGTCGACACCATCGGGTTGCTTACGTAGAAAAGATCTTTTTGTAGCACCGACCCAAAACTAACTCCTACGCGTTATTATAAGGCTATATTTAGGTGGAGTCAACTCGATTTGTAAATTCAATAATATTGTGAATAAAAAAAATATGTCCACGTCTACCTCGTCTATTTTTGAACGGTGTAATCGATTGATTAACTTACTAACGTATGCAGATAAATGTCGTAGTCTACGTAAACTAAAATGCCCAAGGCGATTCGAGCAGATAAGTAATTTATATGGGGAGAGTGTCACGAATTAACTTATTCGCCCGTCTTAACGGTAAATATTACGTAGTACACTTTGACGATGTGTAATCTTAATTACTTATTAGACTTTAGAATGGGTGTGTTGTTGTGGTGATGGTGATCTTGAATCATGTAAGATGTTCTGTAAAAAACTATAAAGGGTGGTGCATTCTAAATATGAATATTTATTTATAATTTTTTTGTGCAATATATGATAACATGTTAAATATAGACACAGTGTATTTTATTGACTCGTACCATACTATTGTTATTATAGCACGTTATTTATCAGTTTTATTAACAAGTATTAAGCTGGTATTAGTAACAAACGTAAGAGACTACCTGGTGCACTGTGCAGCAAGTCTAGAATGAAAACTCCCAGTATCTCATCCATTTATATACATTTAAAAATGGACAAACAACGAATTAAATATAGAATTGCGCTATAAATAGCTTCCAACATAGTTAAAATTGACGTACTTTAATTGTCTGTATTAAAATCCAGAACATTTTGTGACGCAGGGGACCCATAGGATTTAGTGTAGCCTATTGATTTGTTGCAACCTACGTGTATTATCATTACCGTATACCATGGATAACGTTGATAAATATTGTAGAATCAATCGAGCGATTAAAATCAGCCTACATTTACAATATGTAAATTTTGTAATAGTGTAGGCCAAACTGTAAATGTATGCAGTTGGCCTGGTGGGGCTGGTGGCAGCACGGATTTATTAATTTTATTTATATCCATATAGGCCTAGCTACCATAGCTCGCATATCGATTGCAATGAAATTCCCCAAATTTGCGTGGGTGTATTAATTCGTCTGGAATTAGATTAGTGGGCATACTGCATAGTGGCAGACGATGTTATGTTGAAAATGTTGACAGTCGGGTTCAACGGAATACTACGACACTAACTACTATTATACAATTTATACAAATCTATTGAACTGGTTTCCCATGTGTAGGTAATATAACTATTAGGTGTATTATTATTATTATGTCTGGTTAAGTGTTCGGAAAATCACCATGTCACATGTCTTATAGGCATGTTTAGGTATTGCATGATTGCATCAATATGCATAATGATAAAGGGACCAACTTGTGATATTAATCATAATCTTTATAAATACAAAATGTTTAGTATATTTTCTTTTAAATAATTTTCTTCTGGCTACGCCTAAAAATCCTTAAATACTAAGTTTAGGTACTTAAAGCTATTACAATATAATAAGCGGATCTAATACATTCAATTGATTAAATTTTGATGTGTCAGGCATCAGGAAATACGAAATTCAACTTATATCTTCTTTTCTTATGTACGTACAGTATGTATACGCTAATGTAGATCTATCTTAAAACTACGATAGCATTTATGAACGTTAAAACTATATCTACGTCAGTAGGTGTACGCTTTCTGAATCAGAGTGAGGACTGAGAACCTCTGCAGACTGCAATGGTGGCAGCGCTTGGAAATGTGGCATATAATATAAGCCTGGGCGGACTTCGAACAATTTTAACATTCCGGGGCTACACACGTAACTCAGAACTCAGAAATGTGTGATGATGTACATGGTCAGTAGCCTACAGTTGACCATTGCTCTAGTATACTACTAGTATGGAAATTAATAATTATTTAAAATATAAATATTAAATATTAAAAAGAACATCACAAAAAAGTCAATGCCAAAAGGCCAAAGCTCTATGAAGTCTGAACTCTGAAGCTGATCCAGTAGCTATACGATATCATCGTTGTGGTGCACTATTCCGAGAGCATCACGTTCCTGATATAGGAGGGCCAGGTTCATTCCAAGTTGTGTCATTGATTATTCTTGTGATGTTCTTAAGATATTAAAGGATAAGTAAAATGTACTTATCCTTTAATTCAGTATATGTAACTAAAAGTACTCACATCAGTTGGAGAACTGTCGATGGCTCGTGAGCAAACTCCGAAGAATTGTGACAAGATCCTACGATCAGCTGGTTTATAAACGGTGCACATCTCAGTAAAGTTAAACTTTTGCGTCAGCCACCATTGGTGCTACGTCACGAGGACTTCCGGACGCTCAACTAATCAGATCCGAACATTCATCGAATAAGCCCGCCTACAGTATACAATCAATGAAAGCCATTTTATGAATGAGACATCGACCGTGTAGTAAACGCAAATAGGTCACACCACGTCGCCCAGCAACGATGTATACAACTTTATCGTACAATCCATTCACTGTCTATACTATAGTCTACAGTCTACACTACAGTCTACAATATCAATGGGTGGGTTATACACGTACCGAAAATCGTGCAAAAATAGCATGTACATTCTTTTTCACATGCAGTTTCTTACGTGGTAAAGGATATTATACTTTACATCGTGGGGTCTCAATTTCACATCTTGCGTTCACAAGTTTACCCAACACATAGGTGTTTAGTAATAATCCATTTAGGAATATTATGCCCTTGGGCAAACTGGGTATTAGACACTTTCAATCATACAAACGTCACATCGCTACCTATACATACATTTCTACGAATTTGTTCTTATAATAATTAATAATACAAGGAAGGGAGAATGATGTTTTCCGTATAATATAAGCGTCAAAATATTGTATTGTAACATAAATTCACATCGTATTAACAGAGATGTCAAAGATTGCAATTCAATCCGTGAGCTAAATATACCAATATGCACAGGTGTTGCTATATTTAATATGTCGCTTACAGGTGTTAAATATGATAAATTAGTCATTCGTCTCCATCTTCCATATAGGGTAGGCTTGCCCGGCTAATCTTAGAAAGGGATATACTTTCGAATATATTCTTCATTTTTTTTTTTCGTGGAGTTAATCCAATTTAGACCATTTTGTATATTTGTTAGTCGTTACTTAGCAACCCATGCAGTGAAAGAAAATTGTAAAGGTTGCTCTTCTATAAAGGGAAACAGTATATGATATGGTCAGAACAGGTGTCTAACTACGTTTAAATATACACCATTACGTGTATACAGTATTATGTTTTCTTACAACCATGTGATTCCAAATATTGTTTAATTGTAATAATTTTCAGGTGCTGCTTCTACGTACATGGCGCAGGTGCTCACATATATGTGTGGTCTATCTTTTGGAGACCCGTTTGTATTTTATGACGTTCATGTCATATTTGATGATGGCGAATTCGTACTGGAAGACCATCTAACGACTATCAACTGTAATGTGTGTTATGTACATTGATCTCGGTTAAAGAAGTCAGATATTAATATATCCATATATGGTCGACTGTACAGTACACATGTGAATGGTTGTTTACTGTAACGTTTAGCTTCCCTTTGGGCTGCCTTGCACGTAAACACCATTCCGTAGATAGAACGCGTATATTATATTATTATACTGAATAATATGATAAATTTTATAAACTTGTAAACGTTATCAGTGACAATCCAGTTGCGGAAGCCAAATTTTGCGTCTGAGGAAATGACAGCTCCTTGGCTGTAGCAGCGATGTGATCACAACCTGGCTAATAGCTATATAGGTAGGACAAGGTAGCCTATACATGGCGGCTGCGGGCATAGTGGCATACTTTATACTACAGCTTCAGTGATAGGCATATATAGCCTAGGCCTACCATATACCATTCGATTTAGCAAACAGGACCGAACACGGATTCGAATCTGATCCATTAAACAGGTATAGCTATACAATCTCAACGGTTTTTATTGGACATCACCAATACTTATAGGCGCCAGTATAACAATTTATTGCTAGAATATTGCCTTGAGCATGCCTGGAATTTGGGGTCTGGTAGACCTTGGTCAATCAACAACGAAATTCGTTATAAAGTTATGTAACATATCAACATTGCGTTATTGTTCCATTTTTGGCGAGATTTAGCAGAGATCCATTAGACATAGAGCCTAATGAAATGGTATTGAAAAATGTCGATAAATATTGTAAAATCTGCCCACAAATATGTCTAAAATGTCTGAAATGTCGTGTGAGGATTTTATTAACCACTAACAACTCTATTATTTATAATGGAACCTCCTTGAGAGTATATCAATATGCTAAATAGCTATCACCATTCTATGCCAATTACATTCCTCCACACGTCTAGGCTATTAAAATGTGCTATTCGACATTTTGTAACAGCTATTTTATTGAATTTGATGGCATATCCAATGACAGATGATATGACTTAAATTTAAATTGTAGCGATATCCTTATAAATCGCGAGATATGTCTTGATAGGACGTGTGGAGTGTGGACTATAATCTGATTATCTCATGTCAAGACATCGATGGAGCCTAATATATTTAATAGGCATAAGTATCACCTAACACATAATTAACACACAATGGACAAACGTCATAATGGGTATAGATACTTCCGTGGGATATTATTGTTATCTGTAGGAGGGACCTATACGTATTATACGTACACATTTCTATCCGCTCCGGTGTCAACAATCGCAATTTGTCTCCACTATGGCGAATCTATGGCGAATCTATACATGTATGATATCATGCATTTAACTTGTTCAATGCGAATATTTTCGAGCCTGACTGAGTGCATACTAAATTATTTCATGTACACTCTGCAATCAGTGAAAGCGTCACAGTTTGGAATAATTATACACGGTCGGTACCAACTCCTAGCCTACTGAGAGGGCCACGTGAGATGTCTTGCATAAGTACAACACAGTCACGATGAACATAACAAATACACGCCGGACATGTAGCCTAATGTAGGCTATGCATACTGCATAGGATGTGTAAACCAGTGCGACGTGTCTTGTTACTCTTGTATAGTAAGTACAGTACAGCCAGGTCAGACCTCCCACCAACAAGTACTCAACTTCATTGTTCCACGGACACCTATTAAAAAGAACCCAGACTTCCAGATTCAAGAAAAGCTGAATGCACTTCTGGTACGTTGGGTTCCGAGTGGTCGTATAGGTTAATTTATGACTGATAATAGGCACCGCCGCACCAGTATCCGACACAAATTTACAATGAAAGTCATTATTTAATAATAATTCACTTTTATATAGCTCCGTTTCCATTTCAGCGTTGCTAAGTTGGCTTCCTTTGATATCTATCGAAATGACCACCCAAATCCAACTCGTTACACAAACAT
>WNLI01193631.1:0-13249 GCA_025802215.1 Wirenia argentea | reverse complement strand
TCACGTGACGTCTACATTCCCACGTGACCTCGATAATGCACATGTGGATTAAAATCCCATACCTTTTTCTTAACATGAACTATTGAATATAAATCTTGTTTCCTAACTTTTTTAAGATAGCATTTCATATGATTGTCCTCGGGAAACTTAAATCTGCTGATTGTAGATATACAATTTTTTATTACTTGTTTGATATAGGAATGGGACAGTAAACTATGTCAGGGAGGGAAAACAAGATTCCACCATTCCTAGTGAATTCCGTGTTGATGACATTAATGTACACATGTTATTGAACCACTGGCATGGGTTTACGTTTTCTAAAAATGAAAAAAATTTGAGATACAAGGTTTTTCCTTCCGAGCGACGAGATATCAGGTGTCCTTCATTTTTTAAATAATTACAAAATGGATTGGATTTGCTAAAACATTTTGACAAATCTTGAGTGAGTCAGTTAGTCGGTATGAAGATTTCGCAAAATGGCAAAAATTTGAGATACAAGGTTTTAGCTTCCGAGCCATGAAATATCAGGTGTCCTGCGATTTTAATTACGCATGATTGGATTTGCTAAAACATTTTGACAATATCTTGAGTGAGTGAGTGAGTGAGTGAGTCAGGTAGTCAGTAGGAAGGTTGAAAGCTCAAACAAGTGGAATGTCTGTCACGAAGTTCAATTCTAAAGAAAACTAGGCTACATATTCACTTTACTTGCATCACCAAAAGTTCATGCAATATGACTATCCACAATACCCACCTCATATAAATAAAATTCTAATTTATATAGTAAATTCTCTTATATTTAAACCATCTCAAAAGCACAATGTCTTTAACATCAGTGCCATATTAGGTTTTTTTATTCTCTCAAATTTGAACTATTTGAACAAAACAATTTCTACAATTTTGATGGACTTTATAATGATCTTTGTTTTAAATGCAAATAATTAAGTTTCATAATATTCAGATTACATAAAACTATGTACTAACATAAGAATACATCTATATTTACTATTTTGACATATTTCACTGTCACCATCACAGCTCTGGTCATATTCAAATCGTCGTAGCAAATTTCACACAAATTTAATCTGCCGAAAAAATTTCCTTGTTGAATGTAATAAAAAGTTACCATTATAAAGCATTACTTGTTGAATGTAAAGAGAATTTACTATCATCAATTGTCTTTAAAATTAGGTTGGCAGAAATATCGCGTCGGTTGGATGGATTTTTTTCCATGATTGACGGATATCGCAAGTACTGAGTTAAGATCTACAAAACTATTGTGCGACCGGTGTTGCTGAGACATGGGATTTACGGAAGAAGATATGCTGAGTAGGGCAGAAATGAAAATGTTACGGTGGATAGCATGGATTAACCCAAAGAAACATAGTTGTAATATATACATTCAAGCGAACTTGAGGGTTGTGTCTATAACTGAAAAAGCGAGAGAGTAGATTACACAGTTGGGTTGTGCATGTGATGAGGAGAGATGAGTATTGTACAGTAAAGGCAGTCATAACTATGCCAATATGGGGAAAACGATGAACTGGACGCCCCAGACTGAGATGGAAAGACGTGGTGAAAGCTGACATGGGTGTGTGTGTGATGTGACAGAAGAGGACACCGCAGACCGAGTTCTGTGGCGGACCAAAACCCAAGCAGTCGACCCAGCCCCAGTACCGGAAATGTGAGAATTTCTCATTAAAATAAAAGCAAAATATATACAAAATTCATTTTATTAAAAATACATATACCTACACTACAACCAACAATACTTGACATAAACAAATTGTAACAATATTCATAAATTACTGTAAAAATTAACAAATTTAAATTAACTACTGTACAAATGCTACACGTTTTTAATTATAAGTTTTTTAACTACATATTTTTTAAAGTAGCTATTCTAGGCGGCTTAACAGTTAACAACTTAACACTAAAATAAATACTAGCTAATGTTCTTGATTTTTGTTAGCTTTTTAGAAAACACAAGTACAACAATAAATAATTACAAGTATTTACAATTTCTAATTTACAAAGTTTTTACAGTATTTTTTACAGTATCCGCTTCACACGTAATGTATTAGATAAACTGAAAAATTGAAAATCAAAATAAGTGGGAGGGCGTGGAAAAAAAATCTCGGTTAAAACATGGTCCCGGTGTTGCTGTGTAGTGTTGTGCATTTGGGCAATGTTTGTGGACCACAGTTTTCTAAAGAAAATGTATTTGTATTTTGAATAGAATTTAAATGTCATCCATAATTATCAACATTCGCATACAAAACAAACCCCACAAGAAAGTTTTGTCAATTTATTTTAACAAAATTGTACTACTCAAACTTAATTAGGATAGTTTTATAAATTATTATGTAATATTATAGAAAAATGATCCTTAATTATGTTTGAGTAGTATATCCTTAAAATTTACTTTTCATTTACCACTTCTATGTAATTAACGAAGAGAGAAATAAAATAATCTGATTCGCGTTCACACAGTTGCAAAGAAGGCTTTCAAAAAAGAGTGTCCTACACTCTGTACACTTTAGTAGATGTAGATATTTTGTGAATGGATTGTATCACCCTTCGACTATATGGGTAGCTCTTTATCGTGTGGATTTATAGCTAAAAAAAATTATTGTACACAAACAAAAAATCATTTATTCATTTAATTAACAATAATTATGTACAAATTAATTTTTGATATATACAGTACACTACAGCAGGCATACAGGTACTTAATTAAAATCCCTGTAAATGGAAGTAATAAAACAATGTTCCTTAAACTGCCATTTTGGTTTGTATTTTTTGTCCCAAATGTTGCAGCATGATTATAAAATATGTATGTAGTTTCCTTGATCGTTTAAATACTGTACAGTTAAATATATAAAACCAAATAAATTATATAAACGATATATACATCATGTTGTTGATTTTATATACAAACGCAATTCATGTAAACGGTTTATGTACATAAAAATGTAAGAATGGTAATTTATGTAACAGTAAGGGTAAATTGGGGAAATGTTGATCACGGGGTAATGTTGTACTGTACTGTGTAGCATAGGCTACCGTAAATTCGCGTTGTTTGTATTTGAATCAAAATTAATGTGAATCATATCGTACACTGTCTATCTTTTAATCAAAATTAATGTGAATCGTCCACAAAAAGCCTACAGATGTAATAAAAGGTAGTTAAAAAATACAAAAGTGCTGCAATTGATTTGATTAATATGAGCTTCGGAACTAGGCAGTGATCAACATCCCCCAAAATACCCTAATAAGCGAGGTATAAAAAAACAAGACAACAAAAACAACAATTTTTCTTTTATTTACATCACAAATAACCTTGTTTAAACAATTTTTATTCTGTAACTTCTCTTCCTATTACAGGAAGGTAATATTATACCTGTTTCAAACGGGCGTAAACGACTCGAATTTCTGTTGAGACGTCAGCCCTTTCAGTGACTGCATTCCCCTTGCAACACATCCCATCTCAAATTCTTGTTCAACGAAGTCTAGGGTTCAAATCCATAAACTGCAGATAACGGGATATCCATTGACCGTCACTTGTATACCATTTAGAAAGCTGTCTATGTCCATTGCAATATTATAATATTACTATCAATTATAATATAAACTATATAATCAATTATTATTACTAGAAATTGCGTACTTTGTCTTAATTTTATGTAAATACTTACGACGTGATGTTAAAAACCACGTATGGCACTGAAATAACTGAAATTCCAACTGACCATGTGAAATATCTTAGAAATTACCGTATGTATGGCAATAGCCCACTTGCACTTGAACTTTGCAAGGTTTAAAATCATTTTGGTGAAACTAGGCAGATGATTTCATTGAGCACAGGGATAATCCGCTCCATCTTTTGAAAATCTTCCTCTTAAATTCCATAATTCTGCTAAACTTGGTCGCTGTGACCATGTGACTTCATTGGCTCCGCATTGAAAATTCATCACAGTTCATCACAAAATCAGTGCACAATCTCTGGTCATTCTACTGTACCTGATTTACTGGAAGCATAGCTATACGCACACTCTGCAGCTTGGTAGAATATATGGGATCATGTCATGATCTTGAACCTTTTTAAGATAGCACATAATCTCCGACCATCATCCTCGATTTAGTGGTACCGCTGCACCATAGCAATCCGCACACTTCGTCGTCTAGTAGAATACAATCTAGGATCATGCCTATAGTACGATGTTGAGGCTTTCTAAGATGCGTATGACTGCACATAATCTGTTACCATCATCCTCGATTTAGTGGTACCTTTGCACCATTGCAATCCGCACACTCCTCCTTCTAGTAGAATACAATCTGGGACCATGCCTATTGTAAGATCTTGGGCCTACACATTCTGTTGCATCAACCTCGATTTAGTGGTACCGCTGCACCATTGCAATCCGCACACTCCTCCGCCTAGTAAAATACAATCTGGAATCATGCATATAGTATAATCTTGGGCCTACACAATCTCAGCTCATCAACCTCGTTTTAGTGGTACCGCTGCACCATAGCTATACACACACTGTGCCGCTTGATAGAATACAATCTGGAATCATGCCTATAGTATGATCTTGGGTCTTGCTAAGATGACGTATGACTGCAGGAATCTGTGACTATCACCCTCAATTTAGTGGTACCGCTGCACCATAGCTATACACACACTGTGCCGCTTGATAGAATACAATCTGGAATCATGCCTATTGTAAGATGTTGAGCCTTTCTAAAATGCGTATGACAGCACAGAATCTCCGAGCATCATTCTCGATTTAGTGGTACCTCTGCACCATTGCAATACGCACACTCCGCCGTCTAGTAGAATACAATCTGGGATCATGCCTATAGTAAGATGTTGAGCCTTTCTAAGATGCGTATGACTGCACATAATCTGTTACTATCATCCTTGATTTAGTGGTACCACTGCACCATAGCTATACACACACTGTGCCGCTTGATAGAATACAATCTGGAATCATGCCTATTGTAAGATGTTGAGGCTTTCTAAGATGCGTATGACTGCACATAATCTGTTACTATCATTCTTGATTTAGTGGTACCACTGTACCATTGCAATACGCACACTTCGCCTCCTAGTAAAATACAATCTGGAATCATGCATATAGTATAATCTTGGGCATACACATTCTGTTACATCACCATCGATTTAGTGGTACCTCTGCACCATTGCAATACGCACACTCCTTCGCCTGGTAGAATACAATCTAGGGTCACTCCTATTGTAAGATATTGAGCCATTCTAAGATGCGTATGACTGCACATTATCTGTGACTATCACCCTCGATTTAGTGGTACCGCTGTACCATTGCAATACGCACACTCCTCCGCCTGGTACAATACAATCTGGGGTCATGCCTATTATATAATCTTGGGTCATACATTCTCTGGCCATCATCTTTGATTTAGTGGTACCTCTGCACCATTGCTATACGCACACTCCGCCGTCTAGTGGAATACAATCTGGGATCATGCCTATTGTAAGATGTTGAGCCTTTCTAAGATGCGTATGACTGCACATTATCTGTGACTATCACCCTCGATTTAGTGGTACCGCTGCACCATTGCTATACACACACTGTGCCGCTTGATAGAATACAATCTGGGATCATGCCTATTGTACGATCTTGAGCCTTTCTAAAATACATATAACTGTGGCTGCGCACAATATGTGACCACTCTTTCACTTGTTCCGATTTAGTGGTACCGTTGCACCATTGCTATACACACACTGTACCGCTTGATAGAATACAATCTGGGATCATGCCTATTGTAAGATCTTGAATCTAGACATTCTGTTGCTATACATATAACATAATTTCTGGCCATCCTTGATTTAGTGGTACCTTTGCACCATAGCAATCCGCACACTTCGCCGTCTAGTAGAATACAATCTTGGATCATGCCTATTGTATAATCTTGGGTCATACCGTACCGGGGAGTAGCGTCCACGGCTCCAGTGAGGTCGTGACGAGGTGCAATCTTGTCGGTCGTGGGGGCGGGATCGATTGTCACATTTCTGATGGGGGAGGACGCGAAGGTTTCGCCGTTCACGACCAACTTGACATCGTATGTCACGCCGTTGTGTTCGGTTGTCACACTGCAATAAGGTAGACACGTTACTGTCATATGTATGCAAACATCACTACATAATAACGGAAATGACATTATGTGAACGATGCGACAATGCGACTACAAGGTGCACTTCAAATGCCTGTTTAATAGACGTGTCGTTTAGAATTCATTTGTATATGTTTAATGACTGGATCTTCAGATGATCGTTATTTACCCACATTGTTTAGAAATAATAACTGGCACTTTTAGATTTTATTTGAATATTTTTAAATATTATTAAAACATAATTACGTTCTAGAATGAATGCGGTGTATGATGGAAAATATGGAATTGTAACCACCCATCTACTGTACAAGTTTACGTCATATATACAATACTGTATATAATGTATAATATAATCTGTTTTTGTCAGACGCAACATTTTTGCAGCAAAACTGTTGCGGCAAAACTGTCCCATCCAATGTACCAAATTTGAAATTCCTTCTTTTAGGAAGAGTGCCAAGTAAGACTATCGCCAACAAACCAATACCGAACGACGCTCGATGGCAGGTCATTAGATATTAGCCCCTCTACCAGTCGTAGAAAATATGTTTCATGTGCCAGCCATGTGCCGTTCGCATGAGACATAATTATGGGCAGAACTAACCAAAACGCTACACCGTTACTATAATAATGTTTAAATAAAACAAACCGTGTGGTGGTATGATGGGTGGTTATAGTGTAAGAATACTTGTGTGGTGGGTGGTGATGCTGTTATGGGTGGTGCGGGATGTGATGGGTGATGGTTTCATGGTAGTGATGTATATGTAATATCTATCTCCCTAACCTGAGACCAAGACCCTGTATGCCAGTACGGGCAATCGTCAGCCTCACACGTCCGTATTGTGTTAGGTTTGTTGTTGTCACAGTTGTGGTGGTGGTGTGGTGGGTGGTGGTGTGTGGTGGTGTGAGTGGTCAGGGTGGTGGTGTGGTGGTTTGATGTTGGTGGGGTGGTGGTAGTGTGTTGGTGGTGGTGTGGTGGTTGGATGGAAGGTGGGTTGGTAGGTGGTGGTGGTGGGCAGGAGTGTTTTGGCTTGGTGGGTGGTGTAGGTGCGTGGTTGGTGGTGGTGTAGGTGTGTGGTGGGTGGTGGTATAGGGATGGTGGTATGGTGGTGGTGGTGTGGTGGGTGGTATTGATGTGGTGGTGGTGTGATGGTAGTATTGTGGTGGTGGGTAGTGGTGTGGTTGTGTGGTGGTGTGGTGGGTGGTGGTGTGGTGGGTGCTGGTGTGGTGGGTAGTGGTGTAGTGATGGGTGGTGGTGTGGTGGTGGTGTGGTGAGTGATGGTGGTGATGCGGTGGTGGAGGTGTGGTGGTACGGGTGGTGGTGTGGTGGTGGGTGGTGGTGGTGTGGTGGGTGGTGGTGTGGTGGTGGTGGTGTGGTGGTGGTGGTGAAGTGGTTATTGTGTGGTGGGTGGCCATGGCGGTGGGTGGTGGTGTGATGGGTGGTGGTTGTCACAGTTGCAGTTGTTGTGGGTGGTGGTGGTCATTGTGGTTTAGTGGTAGGATTGGAGTAATGGTGGTGGGGTGGTGGTGGTGATGAGATGGATAGTCGATGTGATGGGTGGTGGTTGTGGGTAGTGGTGGTGGTGTGATGGGTGGTGGTGTGGTAGTGTGGGTACTTGTGTGGTGGGTGGTGTGGTGGTGATGTGGAAGTGGTATGATGGGTAGTGGTCGTGTGGTAGTGATGTATATGTAATATCTAGTTCACCCCTAACCTGAGACCAAGAGCCTGTATGCCAGTACGGACAATCGCCAGCCTCACACGTTCGTATCGTGTCGGGTTTGTGGTTGTCACAATTGTGGTTGTTGTTGTTGGTGGGCTGACAGACGACTTGGCGACGTTGGTGACCACGCCCGCAACTCACTGAGCACTGGAAACATATCGTCACTCTCAGGTCAAAATATAGGATTTAGCATGCAGCCAGAAAAATATTTTTCTTTCTGGCTGTATGCTAAATTCTACCGTGCAATTTCAGTCCAGTCCAGGAAAATGTTATCTTTATATTCGCAGTGGTCGAATGGTCTAATGCGTTGGCATGTTAAAAACTGATCATGATTATAATAGGTGGCACCTGTGGGTTCAATCCCCACAAATGTCATACATTTTTACTAGGAAATTAAATTGGATGTACTGCTTCATATAGCAGCCTTATTATATGAGAAAGAAAGTAACCTGTGATTGACTCGTGACTTGTGAGCCTCGTGGTGTAGTGGTCAGTGCCGCGGCTTTTCGAACGAGAGGGCGCTGGTTCGAACCCTGCAAAAACTAGAGATTTTTTCCCAGGCTTTCCATCCGTCATTTGCGAGATTCCTGCATGGCAACATGGACATATTCTGAAAGTGCGGTATATAAATTCACACACATCTTTCCCATTTACAGAAACCCGAAGGTCTCTATCAGCACCCAATGAAGCCTATCCAAGGGGCAAGGGGCATGTGCCGCCAATCATGCTCTTGCCAACTACTGATCCTAGTGATCCTTGCTGGTACAGACAACCCATCTGTAGAAAGGAGTGAGCCGGGGAGAAATGGCAAGATAAAACCCATAGAACTCCCCTCTCAATAAAACTCTCGCAAAAACAGTATATACAGTATACTTATTTCTGTATTTTGTTCCAGGAGAGATTTGGACAGGTGAGTAGAATGAAGATTTTTGGTAAAAACGTCTACATCCTTAACACAATCGAATCAATCCGTCATTTCATGCTGTCCCCTGAACTTATCAACATCACTTCGAGTAGGGACAGAAATTCTTTCGTTGCTCGACAGTTGATGAACAATGGAATTGCGATATGCACGGATAGCAATAGATTCCGTAGAGTGCGAAAACTTGTGTTTACCACATTAAAACCGTACGCTTCTAAAGCTATCGAGCAAGTTGTGATTAGTGAGCTGTTGATACTGAAGGGAGAACTGAAAAAGGTCGAAGGTCAAGACATTGACATACAAGACTATATCGGACCTTCGCTTGCTAATATAATGCTTATTATGATGATTGGTAAGCGATTTGAGTACGACCACAAAATCCAACGCAGTATGGTACGTATGATGAAAGAAGTTAGTAATATCACCAAACCTACAGTCAACTTGGTTCTAACAATGTTCCCTTTCCTACAGTATTTACCGTTCGGTTACGGCAAGATGGTAAAAGACTGTAGAAACGCTATAGAAGATCTAATGAAGTATGTATTGTATGATATTAGAGCAGAAGGGAGAGAAGCTTGGGAGAAAAGCGAAGGGTTTGTATATGATTTACTAAAGCAACAACAACAACATGATTGGTTAACAGACGCTGATATTCACGGTATAATCCGAGATATGTTCGTAGCAGGAATCACAACGACTGAATCAACCCTATACTCCCTGTTCCTCTTCCTGCTTCATACCACGGATACCCAACACAAAATCCACAAAGAACTGGACGATCTTAACGACACCCCCTGTGTTGACAACCAGGATAAAATGCCATACACACAAGCGGTGATTTTAGAGACGCTCCGCCTCGCGTCTACTGTGCCGGTGTCTCTCGCGCATGTTGTCACAGAGGATATAAAGCTATATGGGTATGACATACCCAAGGATGGCATAGTGTTGAGTAATCAATGGAAGGTACTCCATGATGACACCCTGTGGCGTGACCCGTGGATGTTTGTACCTGAACGTTTCATTGATGACCAGGATGGTGAGTTTTGCTTTATAATAATAGGTTAGGCTATGTAACAGTTTTTCGTGACATATGGAGTTTTATTTCACGAGTGGGAGTTGGACGCTTCGGCGTCGAGTGCAATAAGTACTTCTGCCCAAACTTCTGCCCAACCCACACGAGTGAAATAAAAATCCACTGTGTCACGAATCACTGTCACATAACCTATACCGGTACGACCCAATGACTTACGCAGGTCCATTCAAATGCATTGAAATAACACACATCGGCACCTGCGTGGAGATCGAGGATTTGACAGCTGTCGTCATTCCATCGGAAATGTCACCAGAGAAAGTTGCAGATGAGAAATTTCACTGAATTTAATTTTGTAGGATATAAATCGATGTCTATTTGGATACAGTTGGTCGTTTATAATAAAGACTTTGCACAATCATCGTGATAGTGTGTTGTTGTACCCGTGACATCAACAATTTCATCAAAATGTCTTCATGTTGGTTTAAAATTAGCAGAGATTTTCGTCAATTTTTCACGCTTCAAGTTGCAAAAATTATGACCAAAGTTTTGACCAAGATGTTTCAGAATGAGGCTGCCGTTTCATAACGATCGTGCAATAACGATCATGCAATAACGATCGTACAATAAGTAAATCCATGTAACGGTCACGTGGGGTGTTTAAACGGCCCCGATTGGTCGGAGGAAAGTAGGTATGTTACAGTTGTTATTATTATTGATGTTTTATATTTTGGATAAACGTAGGCCAAATCCATTGTCCATAAGTATACATTACGTTACATTACATTAAGATTTATCTTAGCAAATTAATCCAATATAATATCATCGCCAACCAACATCACAATTTTTCATACGATGTAGACATATATTATATTATACATTATGTATATGTATATGTATATTAATGGTTGTATTGTTTCAGTCCGTTTTGGTTTCTAGTCTGCTTCAGATTTTCGTTATTTATGTAAATGTTGGTGTGCTTCAACTATACAGAAACTGTAGCAGCATGTCCCACATTTATTGCAAGATGCTATGTGTATAATTATAAAAAAAATCTCAACAAGCATGTCCCAAATTAATTGCAAGACGACATGTGTATAATTATAAAAAAAATCTCAACACCATTAACAGTGACGCTAAGGAATAGAGTGCATTATTCCACTAATACAGTCTACTCCACTTAATGTCAATCCTGATAATGTCATTTTTGGGTTTATTTCCACAGTCCCATTGAATCATTCTTTACTAAAGTACAGTATAATAAAATATTCCTCTTAATGTCAACTTTTAATATCAATTTCCTGTTAATGTTAACTTTTTCGGGCTATCGATTGAAAATCATTTCATTTATTGTTAACTTTCGCCACAAAGTGTCCTTTATCCACCGAAAAATAACAAATATATCAAGAATATTCTGGAAATAGCCACGATATGCAATGATAAATTACCAAATTTGCTTACACATATAATTAACTAAATTAACCTATATACACTTGGTATACTTTCCTGTGGATAACCATAATTCTATGTAAAAGCATTACTTACTTGATATTTTTTAAATTTATATCAATTCCTGTTAATGTTAATTTCCTCTTAATGTTAACTTTTTTGGGCTGGTCCCAAGGAGTTGATATTAACAGGAATGTACTGTACTATTTATTTGAATCTGGATAATTGTGCATCGTAAAGTTACAAAAGGTGCATTATGATGAACAAAAGAAAAAATATTTTGTTTTGGTATGTCGAGGTAAATATAATAGTCGGCTAGTCGCGTGTTTGCATGCACATACTGTATTCAATGAGAACTGGGTTAGGACTGATTTCCTTTTATTAAAGTGGTATATCGCAAATCTATTACTGGCACCTTGAAGGCTAATTAAGTCGATTAACACAACTAACACCACACCACGCCAAAATAAACATATAGCTTTGCCTAATTCAATACACTTACATACTGGAGAAGATCGATTCAGCGCGTAATCTGTAAGCCGTTTCTGTATGCTGCTTTTTTTCCCACAGTGAAATAATTATGCACGTCATGTGACATAGATTGGTAAAACAACCGACAAGTTAATTGTATAATTTATTTATTTAGTATTTATAAACTGTTTTGCCCATAGTGGGTATATCGGGCCATGTAAACTGTAAATAATTGGTGGTAAGTATATAATGTCATAATATCACACCGTATCTAATATAGCCTATTAATTTGCAACCTGAGACTTTAACTATGAATAATTTTTTTCTGTGGCTACAAAATTCTTCTTGTTTTACGTTCAATTTTGTGAGAATTTGAGAAGGTTTCAAACATTCTCACGAGACATGAAAAATATTCCCGAGGGAATTTATTTTAAGGGTTTTTGTAATGAACTTTTATAAATATGATACTGGACTTACTATTTAACGTACATCGCTACGTTTCAACTTTCAACCACCTGGCGTGGCTTTCTTCTGGCGAATGGCGCGCCACCACATGGACACGTCACACTTGAGCAGTCTCGATCACGTGGTAAGTGCACACGGCAAGGAACACTGCAAGCCAACAGCAGAAGACCAATTTGATTTGGCAGTATACACGCATAACAACAGACGAGCCATTCCATCACTATGCAAGATGTCTCCATCCTCGGCGGAAAACGATGGCATGAAAGGGGAGTTCGCGAATCTATATGGGAATAGGGAGGTCTGCGCTTTTTCTTATCGCACACATAACACAGGGTGATCGGCAAAATTCCTCGCCGTCTGCAATTACCACATGATCAAGACTGTCCAGGTGGTGGTCATTCGCCTGAAGAAAGCCAAGAATAATTTATCTGGTTATTAAAATTCATATTATATTTTGCAGACAATTAATTTTGTCAATCGTGACTGCATAGTGCCTTATGTATTAACACTGTACAGAATATTTGGCGGGGGTATTTTCCTTGAATTTTGTAACAGGTAAAACTAATCCTCTAACGACATTATTCCATTTTTACAATATGTGTGTATGTAGGCCCACTTAGTGTACTATCCTATACAATTAATCAATTATTGATATTTAATTTTTGTGTTTTGATTACTTTTCAAATTATTAGATTGCTTAGATCAGTTAGATCGGTTAGATCGATTAGATCGGTAATTAAGTAATGAAATAACTGCGAAATTACCAATTATGTACCTATAATCACTTAGCTATACATAATTCGAGCGGTGTTAAATTACTGTTAGGTATATGATAATATTATCTGAATTTATCATGCAATCAAAACTTACTTTATTTCAAGGGAAAGAAGAGTACTTTTTCTTTATGGTTGTGCGCATAGATTTGTAGAGGATTCTACATAAATTGTTTTCAATTAATAAATCATTTTACTGTTCAAGGGAGATTATCAAAATTTAAAGTGAAAATTAACTTTCTTACAAATTTGTGTCCCTTGATTT